>UZAF01017284.1:36195-50212 GCA_900617895.1 Haemonchus placei
GGAACTGTTCATTCCACCCTTCAGAAGGCTATCGTAGTCTGTTCACGGTGTAAAGCCGGCACTACGCTGCTGGACAGATCACCCTCCCAACTAGACGAAAAGGAACAGAATCAGAAAAAAAGGTCACAAAAACTACAGGGGCTGAGGTTATGCGGTCCTCATGCAGTTTGAAGGTTCAAGAACTTGTGCTTAGCACTAGTAAACGAGTAAATTGAAATGGTTAAGTATTGAAAGGATATATATGGGTTGTCACCTGTATTCTTTGCTCTCGCCACTTTCTCTATTCACTTCAAAAATGGATATCCGCGGATACTGCTCATCTTTCTGGAAAGAACTGTCGTTGGACAAGGCAGAGATCGTAACCAAGAAAGAGAAAATACATAAAGAATACTTACAAAGATAGCGACTATGAGTACGAACAGTTTTGGATGATGATAGGAACACGATGGGAAGGTGTAGAATACTTCCTCGACAGGTAAGCAGAAAATCTGTCGCCAGCTGTTTGGGAACAGTGTATGCAGGCTCCATAACTGGACCGAGTTGCTGCTCGTCGGCTGGAAGGCTGGATTAATTCCACATGTTGGTTTTTGTTGGTAATGATTTCAGTAATCTAGTTTATCTACACTGAAATATCACACTTTTTTACGGACACATGTCATAGCATTATCATGGATATGATTCTAAAGGAACGTGATATTAGAGATGGAAAGAAGGGGAAAGGTTTCCTTTAACAGTTTCAATGAACTTGTTGAGGAAAACAGGGCGCCAATTTGACGTTTATCGCCGCCGGAACGGAGAATGTACGTCACACCCTCCATCAAAACCCCAGATAGTCTTCATAGGAGAAGTTTTCGCGAAAGATTCAAATTATTTGGAGTCTTCTGGTTGAACTCTACTTCCTCGCACTTACCAGAACTTCATAGAAAAGACTCGAAAAAAAAGTAATAAAAAATGCTCAAAAATCAAGAAAAGGTCTCAATAAGTTGAATAACGAGTAACGAAGGTTGAAGTAAAAACATAATAGTTGAAATATCAAAATTGTACGATTTCAGAATGACTAGAGGCGGTTACCTGTAGAAAGACGGTATTGCCGGCGATTCCGACGCGATGCAATCGATGGCCGGCCAGCCGGCTGTCCAAGCGGATAGCGCGCATCACACTGCTGTGTGGTTGCTGACTGAAATCACCTCCACCAACGCAAAGCACAACCTCCTATCCTCGACCAGCTGCAGTTCAAGAGCACGGCATGACCATCTCATAGCTCTATCACCTTTGAACAGATCTCTTTACTCAAAAGTGTAACAAAAAGTAAAAAATTGTAAAAAAAAGGCAATTATTGCTTCGGGTAGATCCCATGACATGGTGGTATTGTTTACATCAAATTAAACCCGATTTTATATAAGTAATTCTTAACTATAAACCAAATTTCCGAGTCAAAATGCAGCAAAGGGTAGAACTAATAGCACTTATTTACATATGCACTCCAGCAATTATTAAGGTACTTATTTATTTATCTATTTATTTATTGCATGCGCATATGCACATGAAATTAATAAACAACAAATAATTAATTGCATTAGAGAGAAACTAAGCAACAACACATGGATAATCCCTCGAGGCTAGCAACGGAATTGTATAAATAGTAACATAAAAATATCAGTAAAATCAATAAAATGACCAGATCTCCAAAACAGTTGCCACTTTCGAAAAAATTTTAATTTTCTCTCCATGAAAATCAAGAAACAAAAGTGGGGCCGGAGAGGAAAATCTCACATGAACTATTGTAGCAAAGGGTAAAAGTGAGTAAAAAATTAATACCTTTCGAAGATCTCGATTTTAGGCAGTATTAAGTTCATCTAAAGGATGTGGTGCAGTGGAAACGAAATTGTCGAATCCAGTAATTGAAAAAAGTATTATACAATTTCAATCTGTAAGAATAAGAAGACTCATATAACTATATCCACCCCCCTCCCCCTTTCATTTAAACACCCTTTCAGGGGTATTCATATTTTCAGTGACGACAACTTTCCATAGCTAATAACCTAGAACGGTTCGAAAAAGTCAAATCATGCAGTAAAAAGAAAGTGAAAGTTAGAAAACGGGAACTTCAGAGGTTCTCTGGAAACTTCTTTTCCTGCGCTATCATTCCATATTTTCAAAAGGAGGAAATATTTCAAGGGTAAAACTTCTCCGAATCCCCAGTTAGCCAAAGTCGTTTCATTTGTGTCTGAGTCTCAGTTAGTAGCACAGGATCCGCCAGGGATTTTCAATCAGTAAAAGAATTCTGAAGTGTTCCGGAAGTTGGGATTTCAAAATATTCAACTTTGAAATTAGATTTCGTTGTGAAAAGGCGGAGATAAAAATAGCATGAATAGACAGTCGCCGACTATATTTTTCAGTGTAAATTTGCAGTCAGTATAAGAGCCACTAAAACCGCAGCTCGCTCTCAGGAAGCCATTCGTCACTTCACTACCAATTGTTTCTGCATGTGACCCTCAAAAACTTCCAACTGCAGGTAGGCCAACAGCTGATTGAAAGACTGGCAGACTTGAACGATAGAAGAGACTATGGAACTGAGTGTATTGGGCTGGTCATAGACGGAACCATTAATATGATTTTGGTCTCAACCTCAAACTTCGTTTTCATATTGGTATAAAAGTCTGTAAGAGTAGGATGCCGTTCAAGCGAAGGTCTACCATATGCATGTTTCGGGGTCCGAACCCCGTATGACACTATCCCGAGCTAATCGAGCCCCTAGTTCCTTCGGCACCGGTTAGTCGATACCAGACCTTCTAGAAGATAAAAGTACTGACTTGGCCCTAGCAACTAATTGTATAGGCCAAATACGCATTCAAATGCGACTGCGATTCTCATTAATAGTCGAGCGCGGTGCACATCCCACAAATGGTATTGGTCCGCGCCAAAAGACGTCTTGCTCTTTTAGACTTTCGTAACAGCCTGAAGAAACGTATGTGAGCGGAGATCCAGCAATGTTTCATTCCATTCGATGGGTAAGAGGAAGGTAAACAAGTTTTTCTCAAGAGATACCATGACACCTCAGAGAACAAGCATTACTGCATTTACTGCGATATATATCTGCTTGTCGGTTCTCCTCAACTTTTCAACTCAATACCGATGTCTAAGCCAAACAAAACTTCACCAAAAGTTTGTACATTGGGTTTCTAACTGGGAAATTATTCATTTCAGTACGTTTTTCTTGCAGGAAAAGAAGAAAAGGTGGCTAATCCAGTGCCCTGGCTGTGAAAAGGACATCACCAAAGCGGACACACGACAGGTCCGATACTAAACTTACTGCCTTGTTGTTGCTGTATTATTCGGAAGCACATTTTGTTTAAATTTTATGAAGTAAAATGGAGTCTCTTAGGATTCCTTTGTATGAGACGACATGGGCTTTGAAAAAATATTTACTTAACGAAGATATTGAAAGCCTCGTGGGTGGGGGGTGTAGGCTTATGTGGGCGTTCCTCCCGACCAATATCACCACGATTACGTCCAATGCTGTTGCCAACAATGAATCATCAAAAAGTACAGATATCGCCAACGCAACCTTTATAACGGTGGAACTGTATAGTTGTACAGCCTCAGAAGACGTGGGTATTCGCTAAAACTTCACAAACCTTTGAGCTGGCGCCTGAATATATACAGTATTTCTAATAAAAGCCGTCGATTACTGAGGAGGCTTAGTCTACTTTACTACTCCAACTGATCCGATCCAACTTTTAATTGGACATAATTGTGATATTTCAATAATTATACTACAATTACAATTAGGACGATGCTGCTTATGTGCTTGGACGTATATGGCATCTGAAACACCTATTTTGTATGATCTGTAAGGTAAGCGTTACCGTTATCGCAAGCGAGCGGATTTTAAAGCTATTTTTCTTGTTAACTCCTAAAAGTGACTGAAATTCGATGGAAAGCAGCCATTCTAAGAAGATATGAATCCCAAAGCATCCTTGTTATGTGAAATTGGAAATTTTCTACTTGGATAGCGCTTTGAACTAGTACTAATCGAGTGAGCAAAAGAAACTCCTTCCCTTCCTCTCCTTGAACCCAGAAAGTAAGTCAGTCAGTCAGTGAAGTGAGCGAACTAAAGATGTAAGTAATAAAGCTGTAGATACTTATAAAAACGCACTCAAAAATTCATTAATGAGAAGTCTTCTATAGAATGCATGTGTGTTTGTGTTAAAAAGTGGAGATGACTGATTTATTACTATCATAATTTAACCCCAACAAAAAGAATGACAAGGTCTCTGAATTGAGCCCGTAATCTAATCGACCTCTGGTCGAGATATTTTTCAGAAATCAGCGCCTATTATGGAAAACATTTTCTTTATCTGAAAATCCTAGATGGGTTGTCTTTAAACGGGTACTATAGGAAAAAATCCAATTCTGAGGGACATTGTAATAAGGAACATCCTTCACTTATCCCGTATTCCGAGTCTATTCCTGAGATTCCCCTGAAAAACCACAGCATCTTAACTCTCATAGAATAGAGCATTTTCAACGAAGCTCCATATCAATTCTCCATCGAAGATACCCAAAACGATATTCGTTTAGGCACCTGTGACGGTGAGCGGTTGTCGTGCTTGTCCTCAGGATGGCTGTTCACCGATTTGCATTGACTGCTACATGGAAACTCAACATCCTTGTTGTGAAGGTACATTAACAAAGTTAACCCTAATAACCACAACATGCCGTTCGAGTAGTAGGCTCCCACACCCACACAGTTCCCTGGGACGATTGAGGGCTGGGTTTTTTCAAGACCGTAAAGCAGAACACTATTCATTTGCGCAGAGACATGAGCACTACACTTGTACCCTTCACGTATCCCGAATTCTCGGTCAAGTAAAAATGGAGGCTTGCATGTACGACTTTTGTGCCTTGTGATCTTCATAACAGTTGTTCCCAAACTCGCAATCGGTACCCTCTACAAAACTGTTAAACTCGTCCGCGCCTGATGAGGAGCATTGGACTGACTTATCCAGCAATCTCGAACTTCCTCCAAAAGTATCACAAACTCTGAACGTGGTTTCGACCTGTGTTTGCCCATATCCTTAACCCTAACGGAGGAAGTAGTGTATTGGCAAGTGACGCGCTACCGAGCCTTCCATCCCTAAGGGGTCGGTTGAGCGGTACCAGACTAGTCTGGGAAGTCGGTTGAGCGGTACCAGACTAGTCTGGGAAGGCAAAACACCGACATGTACATCAGCTGGTTACCGCACTGTATAGGTCACTTACACATTTAAAACGCCACCACGATTCTGAATGAAACACGAATGCGTCTCAAAAGTGAAATTGATCAACGCCAAAAACTTCATCCGTCCCCTTTTCCGATAATGCAGCTGATCGGTTTCAGCTTGCAACCTGCCACTTCGCGAGTCGTGTGTAATGGCTATGAGGAAGAAGTACCATCATGAATGCTTCCGATGTTACAGTTGTCGTGGGGCAATGCCAAGTAATCATCGGGTTCCCATTTGAACAGCGAAACTTTATAGAGGAATTCAACTAAATTTCAGATCGCGAGTACTATTTGTTGAACGGAAATCCCTACGATGAAGACTGTTACCACAACGTAAAATATGTGCTAAGGTGCAATGATAACAGATGAAGTACACCCGTACTGAAGTGAAAAATGAATGATTCACAATCTACAAACATATCGAACAAGATTTAATGAACATATTATTTTTAGTGAGTTCTGCAGGAGAAATTCCATTTCTCGGAGCGTTTCTTCAGTAAGGATTTCGAAGCCTGGATTTCACTTCGCGATCTGAGCATACACATTCTATCTCAGCAGATAGGAGAGCAGGCTCTTGACTCTTGTAGCTTGCTTAGTTTTCAAAGCGACGGGATGCATTGGGAAGCTGGTAGATGAGCTGCCCCTCGTTATGGTACTTCCTGAGGAGTTCTTCCATCGTTCAGGCCCAGTAGAACCCTCGTTCATCGGCGTATATGTAAGTCATCACGAGGCGAAGCCATATTTATCCCCGAGGAACTACTAAAGAAATGCCCATGGTATTCGACAGCTTGGATGGAAGTGGTGAAATAGCAAGTAGCGCACTGTAACACGGATGGTCCGGCAGCTAATCCACGACTGATACCCTTCTGCCCAGGCTAACCATAGCCGCAAGCCCTCCGGGTGGATAAATGGTACCAGGCTCGTGTACGTGGACGAAAACACAGTCCTGGATTTCAGTTGCACACCACAAGTCATTCTAGAGACTACATAGCACTTCGAACACGACTACGACTAAGAATGGAAGTCGAATTCGGAGCGCATCCCGAAAGGAGGTTGATCAAAGCCGGAAGATTTCACCCTTTACTCATCAGACTGAAGGTGCTGCGATCAATGCTACCATGAAGCATCCCACATGGTCGTACTGATTCGTGAAGGGCCCTGACATGGTGCACGTCGAATACCCTACTACTGCTCTACGATATTGAGCTCTAGTTGCCACGGCTGATCAGAAGGCGAAAGCCGACCTATGGGCACGGCATAGTTGCCCGGCCAGTGTTCTAGAACTGGCCGAGTTGGTTATCGCTCGAACCCTTATTACTTTTGCATATAACGATCTTTGATTTCAACTGGTTTGATCTTCGTAACTTGTGCAGTTGAGCCGTCGATTAGCATTTAGCGCCCTGACCGACGTCAGAACGTCCATTTATTTGTTCTTCGTTCCTTTACTGAGCCTCAACCTATTTCGCCTTAATAGACTGCTTTGTATCGGTTGTTTCATTGGATTTCAATCGTACTCCTATAACACATTTCGTGTAGATAGACTAATTTTTGTATCACAAGTATGTGAATATTAATTTGGTTGATGTTACACATCATCAGCTCCTCTCGCTATTACATTATTATCGAAGTCCCAAGTTAGATCTCATCTCCAATCATTTGAGTTCAATTTAAATTTGATTTAAGTTACAAGTTAGTTGCCAAGAAACCAAAGGTTTCCAGAGCTATCGCTTAGGATTACGTTCGAGAGACTTCGATGCCACTAACGCAAGGTCTACCTGAAGCTCAGCGGTAGGATGGAGTGGTAATGGCAAAAAAAGCAGCCAGCCCGAGTTTGAATTCATCATTGCTAAAACAGAGAAAACCAGAATAAATTAATGGGTCAACTTAAATAGTTCTTTCTTTTTACCCAAAGACTAGCCACTTCAGGCTTAGTTCTTGTTAGCGCAGCTCATCAGCAAGGGCTGACGATGGAAGTGGGGTTCAGGGAAATGTTGAATTTGTAACGAGAACTTGTTTCTTATTGAATACTGCAGGGTAACTTGATTAGTTACCTTTTAGACGATTACGGCAGTAAAAAGAATAAAAACAAACAATATGTTGCTCGAAAGCCGAAAAAACCGCGAAAACCAATACTATACATGTAGTAAAGCATAGATATTCTCATATAAATAAAATGTGAAATCGAACCCTCTTTGCGTAATAGTATTTAGATGGGAACTCCCACTTATTGTGTTAGCACTGCCCTTGATAACTTCTGATGGATTTTACAGGCAAATATTTAATTCATCACTACGAAAACGATGGAACATCAGATGGACANNAAAACGAAGCTTAATCTGAATGAAACTCGCGAGGTTTCCAAAGGGATGAGCACCAACTGGGAGCGATTCGCAATGAACATGGGGAATGACAAAGCGCTTATCGACCCAATCGGTCCAGTCATTGTTTAACGCATTGCGACAACTTTATGAATCACACTGTATGAAGGCGGAGAATGGAGAACCGGAGGCGAGGAGAGGAGAGGGAGGATGACCGACATTCCGTTGTCGCCTACATAACAAGACAGAGAAGCTTCGATAAGCTAAGGAAAGCCGCAACTAGGACATAACAGGACAATACTCCAACTCATAAAACAACGCCATTCAACGGGGACGATTTATGCAACGCCTTCTCCTCCATATTCGAAAGATCAGTGAACATCGCAAAGAAAAAAACAACTTTCTATTAATAAGTCCATATATAACCATCTAAATTAACCACTCGGCAGGAAAAAGGTGGCTTTTCTTGCGTTTAAGACAGTAGGAAATTCTCGAGCCCACCTTAGCATTACCTCAGCCTCTCTACACGTACATCACCAAGACGGCTACAAACGACAATATTTAGCCCTGAACAGTAATCATACCAACAACATACATTAGGAACACAACAACGCAGTGCTTCAGGAACAAAAATACAAAACGGAACGTAAAAGTTTAACCTTTCTGAGACAAGAATATACAGTTATACAAAATCCATTTTTAAAAATAACAGTAACAACATGAGTCAATAAAATGCCAGTGACATTGAGAGGTTATTTCCCGAACGAAAACTTGATCGGAGGTCGAACGGCTCCACCCTTATTGATGATAGCGAGTTGCTCCTTTTGCTGTAGCGCACTCTTTTCTCGGAGAACTTCCTGCCTTTCACGTTCCAACGCACTTCTCTCAGCGAGCATTGCCAGGCGCTCCTCGTTGAACCTAAAGGAACGAGAAATTAAATGCTCAATGCCTGCACCGCTGTCGCCGTCAATTTGTTCAACCTCAACGCCACGTGTTTATGCGATCTGAGGTCGCCAAATCCGTAATATGGCGATGCTCTCTTCGTCACCCATCACTGCTGTTCCTGGGGAAAAAAGACCAGCGATGCCTTAACTGAGCAAATATGCTCGCTTTTATCTGCTGAATGTTATTACCTAGATCCAAACTGAAAGGGGTGATAAGGAATCGCAATGACAAACCTTTTTTCACTCTCATCAGCTTGTCGAACTTTCTCTTCAAGTTCCTTCTCGAGAGCAGCACACTTTGCTTTAGAGGCCTCTTCTCGTTTGCGTATGGAAGCCATTTCCTCTTCCATTTCGCCGAGTATTTGTGCTCTTAATCGAGACTCCACCTCCGCTCGTGCTCTTTTCTGACTTTCTGTCATGGCTTCCTCCAACTTCTTCACCCTCTCGAGAACCTGAAATGGGAATGCTGAAGTGGTCTATCGTTACACAAGTTTGAAAGAGAATGTTCGTTATTAGAACGTGAATGAAGCACAATGAGCAATTAATAGTTGTCTAGCCGGAAAATAAACTGCTCCCACACTCTACGCATATAATCTCAATTTTGCTGCACCGGCATAGATATGCAAAACGCTCTCACCGAACCTGTGCGTAAAATAACAGAATACCTGCAAGTAGTCCCAATAAGTTGCGTTGAAACTCGGTCACCATCCATCGACATGGACAATTGTTTCACGATATTTGTATAAAAACAAGACTCAATCGGTGTGGAAAACGATGAAGAAGAAAAGCGCACAAGCTACTAGCTTTTTGCTGGCTGAAATGGCAGCGCCATAGGCAACGATCGTTAGAAGAACGTCGCCTTAGTATATGCGGCGAAGCACACACACCTTAAATGTGTCCTCTACCTACGAGCAAACCGACTGCCATTTTCTGGAATTTTCAACTAGTATCCTAGAACGATAAATATCATTTGCAGGTCAATAATTGGCGGCTGTATGCCATTTTTATTATTAAATACATCTGTTTTTGGGTGACTGAGATTATGAAGAACCAGTCTCAACGCAAAACTTTAACAGAAAATGGTAAGTCGGTGTATAAGTATTCGACGAAGAAACAATGAGATTACCTGTTCAGCAATTCTTTCCTCGAGCCATTCTCTTGCCTCCGTAGATATGCTAGAGATATCAAAAGCACCTGAGAGCTCTCGCTCAACTTCCGAAGACAGAGCAGTTCTGAAAAAAAAATTTGTTCGAATAGCGAAAGATGTGACAAGAACTCATTTAGCTGCTGCTGGCAAGATCTTTGCCATTTCTCATTATTAAAAGATTTAAGCAATAGATAGATCGCCAGGTCACTTAATACCTCTTCTCCTTCGAGTTTAACATTTTACTCGAAAGCTGATTGAAGCCCTTACAACGTCCCAGCTTTAATTGTTTTTTAGAGCATAGCTGCTCGAACTCATCAATATTTCAAAGTCCCTCCACTTAAGCGCTAGCGCAGTAAACGGGGACTGACTGTTTCGCCGACGAAATTATTCGTAGCATTGAGTTTATGTGCGAAACGCACTCTCACGTCACCATGAGAAATATTTTATGCAAAGGGTTTTCCTTTCTTAGGGAAAGGAAAAGCAGACACCAAAATGCACTAGACAGACGATCGAATTTCTATCAAGCAAAACGTGGAACATTCCGTTTCAAATAGCTAAAATGACTCAACTGTTCCTAAAAGGAAAATTGTGGAATGGAATCTGAGAATGGCATTAAATGGTTATGAGAGTTCGCGAAGCCCTTAACGTACTGTTAATGCGTGTAATCTGTAGAATGGTGGAACATGGAGTATCACCAACATTAGAAGGCATTAGCATTACTAGCATTACTGGCCTTTCCAACAGTTAACTATCATAATTGAAGGATGTAAAATAAATGGTTCTATCTGTATGCCTATTATGCTACTCGCGGAGCCACTGATTTGTTAGATGGAGAGTTTTGGAATCAGTAGAGCAGTGAAATCTGCTAGCAGCATTAGACACATATCAATCTTTCTAGTTCTGTGGAAACGACGCGACGATTAAGCCTGCAAAGATTACAAGCACATAAAAACGATAGCGTACTCAATGATCCACCTTCTCACCTTGCCAGCACATGCCAGATCGATACTGATCTAGTGCTCTTAGCGGGTTACACTCCTATGACAGTACAGTAATAATCAGGAAAACGACAGCGTCGCCAATATATGTTAAACTCGATAACAATGGCAATTTTTCTGAGTGCCATTTAAAGTTTACATTAGTCGTGTTTTTTTTTCTGTAAAGTAAAACAAACGTACCTTCTTCTATCACGTTCCTTCTCACGATCACGATCACGGTCTCGATCACGATCCCTATCAGACCGTTCTCGATCACGATCACGTTCTCGTTCCCTGCTAATGCTTCGACTTCGCCGTGAACGTTCACGTAATATACTGCCAAGTTTGTGTGATTCAGAAGTATCGCTGGATCCATCACGTCTTCGCCGTTTCTTGTCTTTTTTCTTCCTGTCGTCAATACGATCCCGTCTTGGTGAACGTGATCTCGACCGGGCCATTTCACTGAAACTACAATACAAAATGATTCGGTTTAATTGCATTTCTGCTGATAAACACATTATCGATTGATTAAGGCCATAGAGATAACACAGGTCTCACACGAGAATACAAAACTAAGCCAGAAGAATCCATGAAAGCAGCAAAGGAAGAACAAAACGACAAACGGGAACAAATAAAAACAAGCAGAATCTTCATAAATAGTAATCAAAACGAAATACATCA
Source organism: Haemonchus placei (assembly GCA_900617895.1). Classification (NCBI taxonomy): domain Eukaryota; kingdom Metazoa; phylum Nematoda; class Chromadorea; order Rhabditida; family Trichostrongylidae; genus Haemonchus; species Haemonchus placei. The sequence goes on from UZAF01017284.1 coordinate 47,529, forward strand.
CGGGAGATAGTTTGAAATAAAACATCGTCAAAGAATGGGTAAATGGTAGATGAAACATTCAATTTGAATAAAACAATAAGTACACACGACCCATATTCATCTGTATGATAAAGAAGCGATCAAAAATTTAAGCATTGGAGGCTAACGGACACATACCACGACTAATCGACAGAACCCCACCAATGTGATCAGCAGACATCTCAATCAGCCACAAAAATGACTACTGTACCGTTACTGGAAATGAACCTAAAGTCACATGCTATGCGATCTTAGTGTGGTTAAAACCAGCACGTACGCCACACGTACGATGTGCACGCGAGCACAAAATTCGATACAGTAAATTATAGGCGTCTTTTTGGTTGCAAAAGGTGTGAATGCGGTTGCACGTTAATTGACGCGCTGTTTTCACTGGCACATTTTCAAGGATCAGCACCAAGGGGACGTCGTGGGAACAAATGGGCTGGTAGTTGCAGTAAAACAATACAGTAATGTGGGCGCTGGCATGTATAATGTCGTTCACACTGGCGCATCGCAGCGTAGTCGGTCACCGACAAGGATTTAGAAGTATGGACGAGTTTTTATGTGCAGGAGATAAGTGTTACGGAAATGGCGCCGCCCGTAAGTTCTCCTGAGGTAAATGTGGCGTGAACGAGTGTTGTCCGCCGAGTGCATCAGGCTACCGTTCTGAGCGAATGAGTCTTCCAGAAATCCTATTTCACGTTAAGTGACACGAGGCTTTGAGAGAAGGGTGTATTCATTTTTGAGAGAACCTTTTGAATTGGAAAGACCTTTTCCCAATTCAAAGGCAGTCGACGATGAATTTGAGTCATCCATCCAAGTGGGAAAGCCTAAGTGTTGATGGCAAAAATAATCGACAGAATAAGAGAAATATTAGGTTTTCTAAAGGTAACGATTATAACGGCTGTACGATATTACCATGACCAAAACAGCGGAAGAGGTAATCGGACGAGATTTCAAATGTTGTGTCTGATGCCCAAAGCTGCCTTCCACTGCCGCCACTAGTCAACATTAGTTCTTTCAAATTTCCAACTTGGGTATCCCTGGTGAATGGTGCAGTACCTGCAAAGCCGTTAAAACTCGTCGGTTTTTGGGCGTTGCATATAACCGATACAATCTTTAAGCACTTTTAATGCGCTATCTGAGCGGTTTTTCATCCTGACAATGTTACATATAGTATGTGGGGGAACCACAGAATCGTCGTAGGATAAGATGACATCTAGGAGGCCATTTTTATCATGAACCATGCTTTTGAAAAGAAGTGGATTTTAAAATGAAAAAAGAACAAAGGAAATAAGGTTGGTCCCTCCAACAGATCATTTACTGTAACCGTCCGTACGTAGATCTTGCAATTAGGCCCACTAGCAGGCGGGAAACCACACTGCAGTGGCCAGCAGGGCTTGCCACGATTTGTCACTTGACCCCAAATATTTCGTTTTTTTTGTTAAGGTCCTCTTTTTTTCCTTTTTTTTGATGTGTTTTTTTTTCGATACGATAGGACTCCCAGAGAGGTTTATATTGTTGTGCTTGGAGTTTTTTTGCTTAAGCCTCTGATATTGATGATAAGCTTTCTGTTAATTCCCGGTAAGATAGGTTTTTCGGAAAATAGGAAAAAAGTGAGCTCTTGTAGACATCCTCTGTCAATTTTTGGGGATATTTTAGTTACCTCCACTGTTTTTTGACTTATTGTAAGTCTCCGAGATTGTTTACAATTTAATTTCCTGATCTTCCTATTATATCACTTTATTTTGGACCTTGAAAACATGAAAGAGTTTTAAGTATTCCCGTACCTAAAGAAACAAAATGGGTACATATTTATGATGTCTAAAAGCCTATGCTAAAATGTTTTTACTAACAAGAATCATTGAACCATGAGAAAGAATCTACTATCTTGCGGACGCTTTCACCTTTTCCTGACATCCCCGAGGAGGTTGTATGGTGGGGAGGTAGGAGGAGGAGGGGGAAGGGAGTGTAGTTCAGTGGTTCATTTACTTATACCAATAACGAGGAAGTAAACGAGTAATCAACTCAGTAGTAAGCGTGGGCATTGCCACTGAAACATAGTAAGTTAACATTAAGTAACTCTTTGTGACTGAAATCAAGTGGAAAACTCACGTCCGGAACTTGATGCCGGTAGAGGCAGAATACGGACCACACTTTTGGTGTGACCGCTTGGCTCCCGTATCATTTACGGTCGTTCCCACCCATCCTATAATTAGAACGTGTCGTCTCAGATGATAAGAAGGATAGCATCGTGGACTTGTTGTCAGACGACAGACGACGATAAATGTTCTTTTCATTTAACTTGATAAAGATTGTTACCTCAGATGGAATTATTTCATGATTAACAGGGGGAGAAGCGGTCTACTAAGGAAAACCTCTCGTTGGATCGCCTTCTCATGAGAGGATGAGTGGTCACAAAAGGCATAACGTTAAGTATAAGAAAGCATCTGATTTCTCAGGAGAAACAGATGAAAGTAGATAAGTAATAGCACCTGATTTCTCAGGAAATAGGAAGAACAGGTGAAAATTATTGGAGAGGCAGTGAGGGAACACCGTTGTTTTCCAGCAACGAGCGCTAGAGCGCAGAGGGGGGATGGTAGCCGACTTTGCGTGAACGTAATAGTGCTTACCTTAGTATAGCGGAGAATAGATAGTTTTTCAAA
>UZAF01017285.1:0-33033 GCA_900617895.1 Haemonchus placei
TCGATAACGACGAGTTATTCGAAACGTCAGGCGAATTAAGATTCCACCACTAAAAACCTGTATGGCACAGAAGAGTTGACTAATAATAATACTGATGCTAAAACTCTCCCTCTTCTGGAATAAGCTTTATCTTCAGCCCTAATCCATGAAATGATGTTTTGTATGCCTGTCAACACAGAGTAGTAGGTCGCAGGATCCCTCTTTGTATTGAGTAGTGTCTTTGTCTGTCGAGAAAAGTCAGGAAGGAGTTGAAGAAAGCAGACTATGATGCGTTCCGTAGCCTTGAACCAATGTAATCGAACAAGGAATTTGTTCCCAGAGAACAACCTAGCAACCTAGCAACGGCATTATCCATTGAATTTGTAGATAATTCAAGCACGCTATTGGTGAAGTGTAACGAAAGGTAAATCTGAAAAGGGAATTCACCTTCACGGAAGCCTGCCTATGACGACTTATTCCCGATCCGAGGGTCAGCTAACTGCTTATGTGAGACTTGACATGTTAGAAGGAAAGGAAAAGGGATTAGGATGTTTTTGAAAGTAATCGTCTTTCGAAAACGCATAAAAGCATAAAGGTGTCATGTATAGTCAAATTTCTCATAATATTACTGAATACGTGGTTAACTCCAACTCAAACAACACGAAAATGCCTAATGACTAAGAGGATCGATTATAACTGTTTTTTCTTCATGCTCAAGACGAAGATTCATTAACGGTTCTGTGCTGATATTGGCCGACCGGCTCAACACGTTGTACGTGTGAGTGCTGATAAGCTATGGCATATAAGCCATCAAGAAGGCGAGGGCAAGCGGGGCCTCGGTAGTGTAAGGGATAAGAGCACGGTCCCCGGAAAGGACAAGTACGGGTTCAAGTCCCGTCCGAGGCTGAAGTTTTGTCCACAAATCGCCAACCTTGTGTGAAGATTCATTCCTTCTGGTAATCAACTTAGATTAACATGTGTGCCATCAAGAACATCATGTTAGACAAACAAAATAGTGGGATAAAGAAAAAAGAGCAGATGATTCCGGAGACACGAAGGCAACATCCAGATTTATCTCTTTCCCCTCCCCCGGGTCCGGCATCTTCCCCCCGAAAGCGACGTTGTACACGCCGCACCCACCGCGTATCGCAGGATTGCTATGATCGCGGGACGATAGAAGATCGGAGCGCGCAATTAGTGAGGAGAGATTCCCTCAATTATTTGAATTGGCTGGCCGCTCCCTTCAATTCCACTGCGGTCTTGATCGTCACTAATATAGGAGGAGTCATTCTGTTTAATCAAGTCTGATAGACACAAAAACAAGAAAGAAACAGAAAAAAACGATCAAAACTGATAAAAAAGAAAGGCATCGCCGAAGCATTTGCCCTCCCCCTCCCCCTACCGCTTACACAAAGGCGGCGCAGTCCACTTGTCAGCACAAATGATAGTCGGGATACACATCGTGTTCAGTTCATAGTTTTACTATTATGTGTACTTTTCTCAAACGAATGTAAAAATGGGTAGCTGACCCAACTAAAACCTTGAACTCGATAAAGATTTGACTTGAAGTCTTTTGGTTGAAAGCGTCATAGCTGCTGCAGTAGCCATTTCTTACGAAAAGCCGCGACTCAAATTCGGCATGCTGCTGTTCCTTTAATTAATCTTGTAAACATTTTCAGCAACCTTCATCAGGAAAGGATCACTGAGGCGGTCCCNCCCGGTTTGCAGCGGGGAAGTTCTGTAGCAAGGCAGGACGAATTAATTCTATACAAAAAACGAGTAATCGTGTAGAGTAAGTGAGTGAGAATTAGCTTATGCTTTTGTAGCTTATACTTTTGACAATTTGGTTTCCCATTCTCTAGTTTCGAGGAGTGGAAAAGGGAAGATGAGTGTCGCGGGAACGAAAGTTGGGGCTCATTAGAGAGAATTCCCCAAACCAGGGTTAGATCTTTACAAGGAGAATGTAGTTAGGTAGAGGGCTTGATTTGAGGCCTTTCACAGAGTAGTACACCTGACAAAAGTCGCAGCAGCGGTAATCCAGATGGCGAACATGATTAGCCTTTTATGGAACCGTGCAACAGGGATGAAACGACATTTGCACGAAAAGGCGAGATAAAAAAACCCCCCAAAAAAAAAATCGAATTCAATCCATACTGAGAACGAAGCGGAAGAAGAATTTTTACTGCATTCCAAGTGAAGGCATAATCGATTATCATTGTACAATGTCTGTGCTCTTTCTTAGTCATCTAAGAACCCTGAAAAACTTCAATTAATGGAACGCTTTGGAGTCAGCCATGCGTTACCAGTTATTACATATTTGGCCAGTGCCGCCAGTGGGAGTCGATTATTAACATTCTCAATACTGCCTCATATCGGTCGTTTCAATCTCTCAATCCTCCTCTACATAATTCGCAAGTGGGTAGATCCGTCTAATTCTAGATGNACGCAGCAAACCGCGCGGCGAATTTCGTGGTGATTTGAACGGCTCTAGCGCCCATTATCGGGGCACAGATTTCAAGTAGATTTGCTGAGTAGGGCCAGCTGATGCTACTTATCTACTCTATTTCGAATTCGTGCCCCAATGATAGGCGCCAGAGTTGTTCCATTCACCACGAATTTTGCCGAGCGGTTTACGGCGTCCATTCAGAATTGGGCGAATGTTCCGTCCCCCTTCGCAAGTAGGTGTTGTGTCTGTTATGTTGTCTGTCCCGATGTAATTCTTTGTGTATTTGTGCTCAAGTATACTAAGAACGTTTAAACAAGTATTCTAAAAACGTTCAAATTCGCAAGATAAAGTAGCTAGACGCTCTTACGCTTTTTTATTCATAGCTTTTTTTTAGCAAATCTCGCAAAGTTTCGATATCCATGATATGTACATACCGCTAACTTTGTGTGTCCGTTTGTATGTCCGTTTGTGTGTCCTTCCAAAAGTCACATAGGCAACTGATTAAATGCGGTATCAATGAAGCGGATGCATCTATTTCATTAGATGAGAATCTAAGATCATTAGCGGTCGGATAAGTCTTGCCGAAAGTGATATCGAAGCGAAGAGGAATCGTGATCCTTCAATGAGTTACAACTTTGATGGGAGCGGTCGTTAAAAGCGTTCTCCTGACTATTCACTGTCATGCTAAATCCCTATACTATGAATGATTCAACTATTGGTTCGCAGCCAACCAAGAGAGGAGAGCGGTTAGGCTTCGTGGGCAAAAAAACATGCTCACGAATAATTTTTACCGAAAATACCTTCGGCATTTATCCTATTTTCCAGAGTACACGCGTATTTTTCTGTAGAAACATAATCGGAAATCCATAGAAATCACTAGAAATCTAATCTAATCGAAATCTCTAATTTTAAATGTGAATTTTGCTCACAGATGCGCATTCCAAAGAACTATCCACTTCATAATACCTCAGTAGCTAGATGAAAGTTTTCCAGATTTGGAACTTAGGCGAAATCTATACGACAGCTGTGTTGGGCATAGGGCAAGATCAAAAGAACACATTTAAGCTCAGCAAAGCTCCTCCTTCAAGGGTGAGAGGTGCACAGAATTGGGTGATGGCATGGGCAAAACGTCTTGAATAAGTTTCTAACAGCCCAGACACCGAGAAAAAAAATAATCAAAGTAGAGGGACAGGTCAACAAATCAAGTGAAGTAGAGCCACCGATAGTGAGCGGAGCGTTCTTGTACTATAATGTGGAAGATGAGTGGTTAGANGGGGGGGGTGGGGTGGCGAGGCCAAAATCAAATATTTATGAGCCTATTCAAAAATGACCTAGAAAGCGGGAAAGAAGTGGCTGGAGGTTTCAGAGAGAGTGTGGCCGAATCCATGGAGTGGACGGGGTTAGCCAGATGGAGATGACGATGTTATGTTATGAGCAACCCCTGATGGCATGGAGTACTCCCTAACCAAGCACTATCCGAGAAAGCAAGCTGCTCTCTTTCCAGATCGGACAGTGCTCTTTGGAATTGCTTTCTATTCATTCGAAAAAGGTGGTATCCGAGTAAATTAGCGTCCTCATAAAACCAGTGAGGTTATGGTAAGACCGGAGGCCCTAGATAGGTATGTTTCCGAAGCCGACTTTTTGTATCATCCCCTGACCAAGCACTATCCGAGGAAGTCATTATTAGAATGAAACAGTTTCATTTTATATTCATCGAAAGGAAATCCCAGATTGTTTGTACCAATCTTCGCCCCTATTACATAAGAAGGAGGATGCCCGGAGTAGCCGGGCATTACAGAGAAGGAGAAGAGCCCGGTGTTAGCTGGGCGATCCGACTGGTAATTATATAAAGCGTATTTCTTACTATCCAACACTGTTTGTCTGCGAAGCAGCAACATCCGCATAACTAAAAGCAATACTTGTTGTGATAGGAGATCCGCAGAAAGCACGGTGGTCACGTCTGCAATTATTATCTTATTATGTGCGTTTTTCTTCTTTACTGTGTTCGGCATTAGCGGTCGTACACTTGGGACATGGCAAAACGGAAAGGAATCTTAGAAGGGTCATCATTCATAATTCCAGTCGATTTTAAGTTCAAGCTCTTTGGGATATCTGGAACATGATTCGGATTGCAAGTTAATAGTGATAAATATTCACAATACACCCATGCTACCTAATTTAGACTCGTGATTCAATGACTCATGACTCATGAGTCATTGATCAATTAGAAAAGGGGTTACGACTGAAAAGTACGGCTGAAGAAGCGTTTGAACGGAGGAACAACATAAAAAATGATAAAAAGCTTAACAAAGCAGAAGCAGCTGGTTCTGTAACACCTTTGATGTTAGCAGAAAGTCACGACATTTCGATATGCGAACTGGAGTGTATCGAGGTCTAACACAGTTGGTATCACAGATTAGGCACCGCGATGGACACCATTAAGTCTGATTGGACTGAATATGGTCAGTGCAAGAAACTCATAATAAGTGGTAAGGATCATAAATGAGCGTTATTTTATTAGGTTGAGTAAAAAGTTTCGATCGGCTTTTCAATTTTCATTTTAAAAAGCCTTATTTCCATCAAAAGAGGATTTCAATTAGTAATATAGTCTCCATCGCTATCCTCAATATACGTCTAGTGATCCGCAGTCTCTTGACTCCTGAAGCCCAGAACGGTGGCGGCCGTGATTCAGTAAAGCTGGAGATCTTATTTTTGAGTTCCGACCAATCATCTAAAATTTCTATCGCGAAGCTGATGTTTCAGAGCAAGAAACAAATGGTAATCAGATGGAGCGAGACCTGGCGAATAAGTGGAATGGGGCAGCACTGCCCATTCAAGTTCGGCAATTTACTGACAAAACAATTTCGCAACATGGGGTTGAGCGCTGTCGTGAAAAAGGCAAACATTTTCACGCTGCGGACGCTTCCTTCGAACAACGTCGGCCAAGCTCTGTATCTGAGAAGCATAAATCCCGGTGGTCACGGTGGAACCCTCAGAAAGTTATCCAAAGTAGAGCATTCCCTGAGAACGTCCACCGACGACACAGTAAGACCTTCCTCGGTCATAGTCCACTTCTCTGTTTGTCTTGAAGATGTTTCGTCATGTGGCACCCGTGGGCTGAGATACAATAACTCTTCTGGATGCACCACAGATATTCGCGACAGCCGTCGGTGGAATATGCCCTTACAGTAATTCGTGATAGACGATAGCTCTCAGACAGCTTCGGACGAGAATTGAAGGTTGCAGTCATTTTTGCAAAGCACTTACAAGGGAATGCTTATATGTCCCCCTAAAAATACAGGTTAGGGATTGGTCTACCATAACCCATTACGAAGTCCTTCCGAGTGGTCCTACGAAAAAAGCTAGAAAGCGACGAAAAGTCGATCAAAACTTTTTACTCAACCTAATACTATATATTACGCCCTCGTTGTGTCTGTCGGTATGTGTCGTAGTATGTGTTTGTTGAGGAGTGTGTGTCCGACCTGGAACTCATGACTCGTGTTCCTTTGGACTCAGAATGTCCAACTTTGCTAGGGATCTGGACGGCAGTACAGGAAGGCTGATGGTAGGTGTCACAACCGGACTCCGCGCACAGGAGGCGGCGCGTGCGCAAAAATTGTCGATTTGCACCTGGAGCATTCAAACTTAGTATAAGTATAGGTAGCTTCAATTGTGATCATGGCAGGAGGTAGAAAGTGGCTGAACTGGATCACGGTGGCTCAAGGGGATGGAGAACCCGGAGCGTACGTGAAATAAGCGTAATCTCAGTGAAAACACGCAGTCAAGCTGGAATAAGTGGGTAATGAACCACGTTACTTAAACTGACATACAAGACCTCGCTCATGGCTGGCGGGATGCGCACGAAGTGTGTTAGTGTCTGTTCATGTGTTTCGTTGTTAACTGATGAGCTAATATTTCACAATGCTTTGCCGGACAGGTTTCTTATCATGGAACCGTTTATTAGGTCGACATTTCGACTAACTCGTCGTCTTCAGGGACCTGAAAGTAGTTCGAAGCTCTTGGTCTGTGGCTTACCTCACCAAGCGTCCAAACGCACTGGGCCAGTTGCAATTAACTCCAGAAACTCGAACACCAAAACATCCCTGCCAAGAAACCAACCTCCTGCGGTTCCATCAGCGTTCTCGACCCCCTCTACTTCTTGTACGACAAGGGATTAATGAGACACCATTGGCGCTCGCGAGATAAGGATAACGCGGTGATTTCAAAGCTCACAAAAGGGCATAAACGGCAGAAATCCACTCGTTACGGCAATGCACTCGTTCCGATTGTTCAGCTTAGGATTCATCTCGTACAATGTACAACGCTTCCAACATCTTTCTAGCACCGATCTTATTCTCGTAGGCCAGGATTTTGCGCTTGATATCAAAATCTTTGTTTGATGCTCTTCTAGTCAATGCCTACCAAGTGGCATGAGTAAGCTTCTTCGCCTTTTACCTGCTAGATGTTCTTTGACGCGTATGCCCAGCATCCTTCCCGTCTCACCAATATATATATATATATATATATATATATATACCAGTCGGATCGCTGGCTAACGCCAGGCTCTCCTCCTTCTTGTGTGTGTGTCAAACAACCTATCTCGATAAATTCGCTAGGCTAACGACGGGCTACCCTCCTACAGAATTGTAGTAATCGGCTAGCCTTCCACTCCTTTTTTTAAAACAAGTAATGGACACAAGACTAACAGGGAGGTGCAAATGGTATTCAGTGAAAGTCGATGCTTACGCCCTTGATTGGCAGTGTCGATCCTCTGCTCTTTTTCTCGAAAAGAAGTAGTCATCAAAAAGTCAACTGTTAGACAACCAAAGTTGATGCTGAGGAGATGTTCTGAGTGATGACAACAAAATTATCAGTTTTATTCATCAATGGACCCTTCTCTTTACGGAGATATCACTAGTTGAGAATTCCAGCTTACGGGCGATCTATTAAGTTTTGTCGCAAATGATATCGAGCAGAGAGGATCCTTTATTGAAACACAAAACTTGCTGGGTAGCGGTCGTAATCTAATAGCAAAAAATGAACAAAATCCTCATCTGCTTATCGTTTGGCCGTAATGGATCCCTATCACTGCACTCACCACTCGCTTTTGTCACCCTACTCTAGCATCCCGTCCTATTGAATGAAACATACTGAACGGTCAAAGATACATCGTATATACCGTAGACGTTAATATAAAAGTGTATCCTACCAAATTTTAACGCTCTAGGTCCACGGGGACAGGAGTTATGAATTTGTGGCCTAAAATTTCCATGGCTCACGCCTCGGCCACTGTGAGTGGATTCCGGTCCTACCACCAACCATAAGTGTTTCGGTCCTGCCCCCGTTTTCCTACCGATTATGTACGCTCTGGGTCCACGGGGACAGGAGTTATGAATTTCCGGTCAGACATGCACATCGACACACACACACACAAACACACCGACACACCAACAGACACACTTAGCGAATTATATAAAGTAGGACATCGTCGCAGGCTGAACACCGTCCCATGCTGTTTGCAGTCTCCATTCTTTCCGAACGGACGAATAACGCGGTTATCTGTCGCACATGCGCGACCATAGAGTCTGTTGCGGATCAGAAGACTTGATTGTCTCGTGGTACATTTATCAAGACAAAATCATGAACCACATTCCATTCGTCTACTCTCCCCGCGGACGGTTAGTTTCTTGCCAACGATGACTTCGCCGTCAAACCCTACCGGCACTAGCGATACCCGTGCAAAAACCTTCATCAAGATAGCCACAGTGAACGTCCGAGGACTATGCTCTCAACAGAGACTCGCGGATTTCGAAGCCAATGTCAAGAACGTGAGATTTGCTGTGATTGGACTGGCTGAAACTCGAAGATCAAACCGTGAGTGCACTCAACTTGGATCTAATTTGTGCTCTACAGCAGTGGACTTTGTGACGGTGCTCCCACGTATGCTGGAGTAGGGTTATATATGTCGTTACGCATGAACAAAAAGCTTGTTGGTGTACGTTTCATTATTGATCGCGTAATACAAGCCGAATTTCTTATAAAACGAAGACGTCTTAGCACTATTCAAGTGCACGCCCCGACCTCTACAGCAACAGATGACGAGTTTGAGCGATTCCTGGACGAAGAGAAGCTGTAAGGATAACTACGAAAAATAAAGCGATGCCGGAAATCATTTGTGGCGACTTTAATGCAATCATTGGACGTTCAGGAAGCAAAGAAACTGCTTGCGGGCCTTTTGGAAGTGGTAATCGACCGAGGTATTTTGCTGCTTTCGTTCTGCGACTATAGTAATCTTGCAATCGCTAGTACATTTTTCAAGAAAAGAATTAGAAGAAAATGGACCTGGAGGAGTCCAAACGGGAACACTTGCAGCGAAATAGATCATGTTCTGTTCAAGAATTTGAAGTACGTTCGTGACGTGTCGACCCTTTCCGGATGCAATGATGGGAGCCATCACCGAATGGGCGAATAACTTTGTCTATGTGCATGAAACCTGCTCACTTCCAGCAGAAGTCAAGACCTCTACCTCCGTTTTTTGACAAGCTCGAGCTTCAAGCAGCAATGGCAACGCAAACACGTCCAGCAAATGGCTTCGACATCCAAAGTTTCGTGAAGGCTGCGTGTAATTGCATAGCTGTATCACAAACACGGCAGGAAAGAGTGGAGCGAATCTTTGCTAGAGCACTGGCGCTAATGGAAGAAACAAGAAAACAGAAGTTCGTACTCACAAGTGGATCAATATCTGTTGTGCTATACACGTTACTGTGCAAACAAGTTAGATGGTCACTAACGGATGATCGCCGCAAGCACAACGACCGAGTCGTGAAAAGTGCGATAGGCAAATCGAAGATAAGGCATGCAAGACATGAGTGAACGTATGAACGTCGACAAGTACTAAACTGCGATATCCTGACGGTACCCTAACAACGACTCCACAGGAAGCCATGGCCATTGCTACTAAGTTCTATAACGACCTCCACAGATCACGTGATGGTCCCTTCGTCTTCTCAGCGATCGGCTCTTTGGGTCGTCCGATAACAGCAGAGGAGCTTCGTAATGCATGTAGGGGAATTCGTGGAAACACTGCGCCGGGAGCTGAAGGAATCCCATCTGGGGCGAGGAAGCATCTGATACATTTATGCGCGGAAGACCTTGCAATGCACTAAACCACCATTTCGAGGTCAATGAGTTTCCAGAAAGTTTCACGACGGCAGAGACGATCCTCCTCTATAAAAAAGGCGATCCATTGAATATCAGTAACTACAGACCAACCTCTCTCCTATCGACTGTCCTCAAAGTTCTAACCCGCGCACTGGCCCGTCGTGTGGAAGAAGTGGCTATGGAGCTCGTCCCTGAGGAACAAGCTGGCTTTAGACGTAACTTCTCCATTCGTGATCATATCCTGTCAGTCAACTTCTTGATGGAAAAATGTAACGAATCGAGAAAACCACTCAACATGGCCTCCAATGACTACCGGAAAGCTTTTAATACAATCGAATAAAAAACATTTGGAAGGCACTGGAGAAGTTTGGAGTGGATGACTGCACAGTTAGAATGATCAAACAAGTGTATGCAGCTGGACGATCGTTTTTGGCCTTGGGCACGATGGAGATGGAGATAGACATACAACGTGGTGTTAGACAAGGCGATTCTCTATCCCCACTTTATTTATTTTGACACTTCAGTCGTGTCTCGATGAAATCGACTGGTGCGACCGAGGCTACCCCATTGAACACGTTCGCCTTAACTATCTTGCCTACACCGACGATCTGTTTCTGTGCTCACCTACAGTCAATGGGCTACAAGCAATGCTTGATAAACTCATTGATATGACCAAGACAGCCGAACTAGAAGTGAACTCGAGCAAAACAAAATGGATGTCAAACAACCCTAATGGACAGCAGCTTAGAGCCAACGGTGGAGTTGGTGTCATCCTTCGTATATTTGGGCCAACTCTTATGTTTCCCCCAAAATCGTGGACAAGAAAATCGAAGGATCAGCGCTGCATGGGGAATCAGCAGAAAGGTCCGAGCTCTGTTGAGAAGCCGAATGACACCAATTATGACTAAACGACGCTTCTTTCACACCTGCGTGTTACCCACTCTACTGTACGGTTGTAAAACGTGGGCCTTAACCAAGGCAGCGGAAGATCGCATTAGAAAACGTCAGCGACGAATGGAGCGCCAAATGCTGAGTCTCCGTCTTCGTGACAGGTTATCAAATGCAGTACTACGAGCAAGGACTAAACTTAAGGACGCTGTCGTCGAAGCCAGAAAGCGCAAGTGGATCTATGCAAATAAATTAATGGCAAGAGACCAGACGAGATGGGAAGTAGGGCTGATGAAATAGAAGCCCTAAGGTATTAGACCAGTGGGACGATCACGTACACGATGGGAAGATGATTTCAAGATGTTCGCGGGAACAGAGTGGAAGAACATTGCAGCAACTTCTGAATGGTTCGAGATCATGACCCGTTTCCTTCATTATGTCAGATGAATAACGGAAATGAATGTAAATGTAAATGTAAATGTAAAAATCATGAACCAAATCCGCTCGTGCAGTGCACTGCCGTAATTCTGCGCTAACTTTGTTTGACATAAACGGGAAACGGAGATGCACTATATGTACATTTTCTCATGATCTAAGCGAGTACCCTTTTAGGTCTGACCTTCTCTGCTTTGTCCCGTAGCCATTCAGGTTTGCAATCCCAGATGCTAGCTTACGTGACTTCCCCTGTTCCTTGGTCTGTACTCACTCCTGTAGCTGTTCTTACATATTTCAAACTACTACACGTTTCACAGCTTCGGGGTGAGCAGACTTTGAGTGTAGTAAGATGTTCTTCGAGCTGCCGTCGTACCTTCATTTTGATATGTTTATCTGCGTGTTAAGATAAGGAACCAGCCTTCGTTCGAAACCTACCTCGTGAATTGGTATACTGCGACTGTCTCTTAAGGATGCCAAACAGTTCGCCCATGCTACGTTGGTGTCTCTCGCAGCAGTCATCGATGTAACTTCAGTACATAATGTGCATGCGTGCTATAACTGGCCTTTCTATTCTGCTCATAAAACAGATATCTAAGACAGGTGCCACCCACGGATACATAGCAACTTCTGAAAGAAGTACGGCCCGCTCCACTTGAAAATATTACAGCTTAGGCTTTCCTTGATCTGAGTTATAATGTGAACCTTACTCAATCCGAACGTAACAATTTCTGTCTCATATTCGTCAAGCATTTCGGAAGCTGCTTGGAGAGCTTCATTGTTGTTCACGCTCGCAAACGTGCAGTTATTCAAATGTTTCTACTACTATTTCTTGAAGTCTAACGCAGGCGATCGAGGAAATCGTTAGTGTTTGGCAGATGTGAAGGTGCGTATCGAAGTAGTTGGCCAACAATTTAAAGGCACCGTTCACAAAAAAGTTAGGGTACCCTTTTTTGACGGAGATTGATGGAACTACTCTAGAATAAAGCGATAACAACGAAAAAAGCGCAAAAAACGATGAACAAAAAGAAATAGAAAGGGTCAAAAAAAAGAGCTGGAAAGGGGGTTGGACTAGAGTCACATTGAAATAACGGGGGTTAGGAAGTGTTCGGGCGAGAATACACGGAGGCGACGCAATGTCTGCAATACAGACAACACACCCAAGCAGCTGGTCGGATTTCTCCCTGCCATTATTATCTCCCTGAAATACTTACCTCATTCATTCGACGACGGCAGGCAGGGAATACTTAGAAGAGAATAGCGCAGAATAATAGTAGAATAATAGAAATAACAGCTGAATACTAGCTCCTGTACGAGGCGGTCGACCAGCTGACCATTCCTGGCAATTGATCAGCGTATCGATTTTTCACCAACTTCGCTCCAGTGCGAATGTGGTGAAGAACAATTTGAACTCGTAGTCAGCCTAGCGAGGGGCGGAGGCCTGACGTCCCCCACTGTTCCTGCCCTTATTGTGCCCTATCCAGCCGTTTTCCGACCTAATTCCTGTACAAATGGTATCAGAGGGGGCTTCGAATTCAAACCATGTGCAAATCTCCGAAACCATTTTTTCGTGAACAGTGCCCTTAATTGAGGAACAACGGAATACAGTCCGTTGGTCCACCTTCACAGCTGATGATGGGTCTTATTTTGTAATCGCTAGCAAAAACTGGGCTTTCATCTCAGTCGGACGGCTTATGAGTCTCGACCAGGCTATAGAAAATCGGACACAAGGGTGTATCCAACTTCAATCTGCTAATCAGCCCTCTAACCAACTTTGCCATCTTTCGAATTGATACCCATAACGCATCCAGGCTGTGACATCGGGTGAGGAACGTCTTTACCGTGGAGTGACTGTACACAGAAGTATCACTAAGGTGGAGTTCTGTGATTTCCAGATACAGCGAAGGAGATAGAACCACCAACTTTCCTCCCTTATCACTCACGAAAAAAACGAAGTTCCCGTGCCTTCTGAAAATTTCAAGTAATCCTGATGAAAGTACTCGAAATTTTCTGTCTTGTTCTGGTTCTGGTTCTTAATGAACGGACATAGGAATGGACTAAGCGGCAGCATGGATTCTGTGCTAGCGCGGTAGAGCTCTTTGCGCATTGCACTCCTTTTAAGCTGACCTCTCAGTCGATGAAGCCCTAATACCACCTGGCGGTACGTGGAAGGTCCAATCCATTAAACAATTGAAAACGATGGCCCAAGGCTGAGGAGACCTGCAGCTTTCTCCGATATAAATGTACCGCTAATAACCGTGTCTCTTGCCTGATCTAACGCAGTGTTCACTCCTTGAGTGGTCATTATTTCGCACTGGTGACTCGTAGAAGACTTGGTCCCATTGCAGGAATCATTTCTGTGTTGCTCGCTCCTCAGGGTGTTGTACTTGGCACATAAAGTTGCTTTTGCATCAGATCGGATAGAGTCACAGACCTCTTTCGAACCACGCTCAATAGCTTTCCAACGATGAGCTGACAGGAGCCGTCTACAAGATTCCCCTTAGCATGACATTTCAGTAAAGTAGAATACAATGGGTAGTGCTTTTGTTCAATAGTAACACCCAGAATATAATCCTATCTTCTTATTTGTGATGAATCTTGGGAAGAGGTCGGTCGACTTGCGTCGCTGAAGAAACAGCACACGATTGGCGGGTAGATACGATTTTTTGAGGGAGAGCAAGGCTTCTCAAACTAGACCAAATATATGCGGCGGAGCATGGTTAAATTTTATGTGACATGCCCGAACTTTAAGAAGACCTAACATGGAAATTGATAAGCTGTTTTCTTTTACCTTTCGCTCCAAATTTGGAAAGTGTAGGCGGCTGGTCTACAGGTGGGCCAAAATTATGATTACAGCGCACGCTGACGTTCATTGCAAATTTTTTCCATGTTCATAACAATTCATTGAATTTCTTCCATTTCACAAAGTAGCTTACGTTATTACCTTTCTAACGATACTAAACTTTGAGTAGATTTTTAACATAATATAAGCGTAACTAGTCCGTGAACTAAGCGTCGCTTTGCATTTACAAACACTTTTGGCACGGTGCCTCTACAGACGAACTAGCGAAATAAGGCAGGTATTGCATTCAACCATAAGACGCTCTCGAGAGTTGGGAACAATTGCAGATAGGAGTTGTGAACCTAGGAGAGCTGTGGTTATATTTAGGGGAAGTGTTAAGGAAGCAGGGCAAAGTCTACGTAGCAGCAAAATTCGTTCTTAGTCCAAAAAAGCTAAATGAATGGATATGTCAAGAAATTTTCTGCGTGAGATCGTGAAGCATCTCCTGCACAACGAGACCGTTATACGATCAGAAACTGATTTCCCCAGAGAGCAGGTTAAAGAAAAGAGAAAGGTTGGCTAACAAAAGCTGCCTGTCGCATCCGAAAAAATTGTCCTACGGAATTCCTGTTCACCAAAGAGAAAAGATTCACAGTGAAATAGGTGCTCAATAAGTAGAGCGATAACATTTATATGAAGCCTAAAGAAATGAAAGTGATACAGCGCCTGGCTCACTAACTTTCTGTGATGGCGTGTACCAGCATCACCGCCGGGGCAAAGACACCGATTATTCTTGTAAATTATGGAGTGGAAGTTGGTTTGGAGGCCTGTTTGTTAGCAATAGGACACTTTGATGATTCGAACCGGTTATATTGTCACGATGAAGCTCCTTACCGCAGAACAGAAATTGTCTAGAAATTTCGTGAAAGGGGTTCTTTGACTTCATAACCTTCGATCAGTGACCACTCTGTAGCCCTGACCTAAATCCCATAAATGACTCAATGTGGTCAGCCTCTGAGATGAAAGCATCCTTTAGCCCAAACAAGAGAAGAAATAATCTCGAAAATGCTTAGCAAAAAGCTGGGACCAACTCGATGACCCTAGCTGCGTGCCACCGTCAATGCCGTCCATCGTCGTCTTTGGGGTTGGGTGAAAGCAGAAAGCAACAGATCCCAGTCTCAATGTACAGTTCTGATAAGAAATTTTCGCTAAACCCTTTAATGAAATTGGTTCGCTCTATTGGCTTTCTATTCGCTTTCTGCGATGTGATTTCTGTGTAATCATAATTTTGGCCCATCCTGTACTTTAACACGTAAAAGAAAAGAGGGAGAGAGAAGAGGATCCACCTGGTTGACTAAAAGCTGCTAGACCACTCTCTTACTTCCTTTTTACCATGCTGTAGTGAGTGGTGTAGAAAGAGTGAAGATAACAGTTGATATGAAAGGATAGAAACTGATAAATATCATTCAACGACAATCTCTCTTATTTATAAAACCAGTTGGGCTACGCACGCTAATGCGTGCACCACATGCCCACTACCGCTTACTTGTTAGAGGGCCAATATGAATGAACAGTATCGATGTACTTCCCATTTCATGACTGCTTCCTCACCGCGCTCCCGTGACATTCACAATCTTCGACGNACCCCCCCCCCCCCCCCCCCCCCCCCCCCCCCCAGTGGGCGGAATCCGGTCCTACTACCCATCATAAGTGTTCGCATACTGTCGCCAGTCTTCCTACCAAGTATGAGCGTTTTGGAGCCGATTCGTGCACACCTATGGGAGGGGTCCGGTCCTCTCACCTACCATAAGTCTTCCCATCCTGTCATCTCCTGCCACGTTTGAACACCCTAGAGCCAAATTGACAATTTTGGCCTCGCCTCCTGTGGCCAGATCCTACCACCCACCATTAGTGTTCCCACCCTGCCTCCGGTACTCTTACTAAATTTGAACATTCTAGGTTCACTGAAATAGGAACTATTATTTTCCGCTCGAAAATTTATTTCGCACAAACCCTGCCCCCTTGGACGGAGTCTAGCCCTGCCACCCATCTTACGTGTTCCCATCCTACCGCCTGTGCTACTACCAAATTTCAACGTTCTAGGTCCACGGGGACAGGAGTTATGAATTTCCGTACAAATAGACAGACGGACGGACGGATAACAGACATGACCCACATCTCTGCCAAATTTGAACGACCCAGGCTCAAATTGACTATTTCGAAGCCCCGCTCCCAGTGGGCGGAGTCCACACCTGTCACCTACCACTAGCTTTCCCATCTTGCTACCTACATCTCTGCCAAATTCGGATACTCTAGGCTCAGGAGCAAAGGAGTTACAGATTTCCGGTGAACTTCACTATTCGCGCAAGCCCCGCCCCAGTGGGCGGAGCCTAGCTTAGATCACGTGTACCCAAAGAGTTCGACAAGTCCCCACTTGTTCATCCCCAATCCCCACTTGTTCAAACCTGTCTGAGCTGTTCCTTTTGATTTCCAAGCGACGCCGTTTAAGATAGTTACAGTGAAACAGACATACAAACAGACAGAAAAACGGACATTTGTGGTTTATATGTGGTAAGGATAGCAACGTGGCGTGTCAGTATGTCGGTATGTCGGTTTGTCGGTCTGTCCGTCCGTAAAACTTATCATTACGATAAAGATAGTGATATGGAAAATCCAGATTCTATATTTCTTTCTTATATACAAAGCGGTAACTTGGTGAGTAAGTTAGTGAAGTAGAGTGAGAATTGCGGAGTGAAGTGAGTAATGTGAAATAAGTAGGTACTTCGAAACTAACAATAACATTTCGATCTGTACTGACATTGTGCTATGTATGTCTATAGAAAAAGCGGAGATGCTAATGTAGTTGGGAGACCACCTCCGCTTTTTCTTTCAACATTGAACGCTGAGCGCTAGAGCGCAAATGAGGAGCTTAGTCCATTACTATGCTCAGAAACGTTTCTCTTCTCGAGAACATACTGTTTTTCGAAGTGGGCTTCGGGAAGAGCACCGAGGTGGGTGAGTCAATCGAATATCTAACTCACATCCCCTCCTAGCTTCTTGCACGAGGTAATCATCTCATCCTCACCACAACGCTGCTCTCCTCCTAAGGCTTAGGTGAAAAACTATATTCCTCTGCCTAGAACCGACTTCCAGCGCAAGTGAGGTACACTACCCCTCCTTCTCTGCGCTCAAGCCCTCGATGTTGAATAAATGCGATGCCCCAATAACTATGTACATTTTCCCACTACTTCGTAAAAGTAAGGAATGAGGCCCGGCGTAAGCCGAGTGACCCTACTGGTGAAGGATAAAGGATAAAGTCTTGGGGCGTTGATCAATCCCATCTGAGGGATGCGCCCACGCATTCGACTTCCATCCAGAATCGTAGTGGCGTAATGTTTGCGTATGTGGCCTATACAATGAATTACAGTGACCAACCGATGAACATGTCAGTGCTTCTATCCTCTTAAACGAGTCTGCTACCAATTAACCAATTCCGGAGGGATGAAAAGCTTGGTTGACCCTGGCCGATGCGGGATTCGTACCCGTGACCATGCATGTTTCAAGTGCACCACATGCCACTACACCACCCTCTACCTCTATGTATTTAACCATATTAGGTGAAAAATAGCCAATGGACTTGTCATGCCTTCAATATTTACGTAATGAATCTTTGGGATTTTTGGATGATAAGGGAAAGAGACGAGAGACTGCGCATCGGGGGCTTCCGACTCATTCCGATGTCGGCTGCGAAAAAAAAACTTGATATGTAGAAGTGTCACTGCGCCAGTGGACCAGTGACAACAGTCGATGGAGATTCACCCTTATAGGGGCGATGGTAACTAAATATTGAGTAGCACTTGCATTTCTATGTTTATGCTGAGTTCCTCTCTAGTAGTGCCCGCCTTATGCCGGACACTCTCCCTTCAATATTTTATGGTCGCGACTGTTGCATTACTTGGACTAAAGAAGTGATGCCTCGAGTTAGCCATTCATTTCGGGGACGAGGGGCACCTAAGCCGGGAAACTAATCCAGGTGAAGAATGGCCTATCTGATTTTGCAGAATTGATTATATGATGTTAGTTTTTGCATTTTGTAGGTTTGTTGTAAGCATTATGCTTATCTGATGTTAACTCTTGCATTTTGTATGTTTGTTATAAGCATTAGTTTTTCATATCGCACCAATACATACACTGAACCAATAAGTTAATAAATAAATAGATAGAAGTAGAAGTCTTCGTCGTCATCTTGTGCAGAATAGGCGAAATCTGGAATCCGTCATGCCAACTATTCGCCCGCTCGAAGTCGATTGAAGTTGGTATTAGGTCGTTTGTTGGGACTGAGAGGGCAATAAAGCGGTTATGAAATGTACCAATACTGCAAGCACTCCACCATCAATGAGATACAAGAAATGAAGAATCCTGCGGTTCGTGAGAAAGTTCATGTGAAGTACACAAGGTAAAGATAAGAAATGGGGGGAAAGAATCGACAATACTCTCAGTGCGAAAGGATCGAAATGTTTCGATGCCGAAAAAATAGCTTCTGTATCGGTGAGATATGAATAGCTACGGTACGCCCTGAGAAACATAGAAATTTCAACCTGGATGGTTGGTCGCAATGGCTCGGATGGGATGACAAATTGGGGCTACTGGCTTTTTTTCGGAATGCAGTAGAGAAGTAATAAGGTTATAATAGGCAGTGTATGCATTTTATAGAGAGAATAAAGCTGCAATAAGGCATTCCTCGAAAAGGCGGTAACAGTATGCTCAATTGCATTTTATTGTTACTCAGCTTTCTCAATGCTTTTGCCTTTATGTTCGTTTCATAGCCATGATTTAATCAGTTTATATTTAGAACCAGTATTTAGTCCTCTAGAAAACATCGACCTGACTGCGGGGGGGTAAGAAGTCTGTTCTCTGAATGAATGGATGTGCATCATTTCAGGACATCTGACTCGGTATACATATGTCTCCTACTCAGACTTATCCTATAGTAGACTATAGAAACGTTGCCTGCCCACTTCAGAATACCTAAATCGCTACGGCTACCTCCACTTCTAATTCCTCCACTAAAAAGAACTTCACGCGAAGATCTTTCTAGAGAGTTTCCAACAGAATCTTTTTATTTTATCCTCACTGGTGAATTAATCATGGTTACACTTACATACGTCGCTCCCACCAATTTATCTTTTACGTTCCCTCTTATTACGAAGTGAATCCTTACGATGCGGTTACGAGTAATACATAATCTGAACTCATTTCTATGGATTTCATAAAAACCAAAATTCATTTAACAATGTTTGCCAAACGTTATTATATCATGCCCTTTCTCGTTACAGTAAGCCTTCTACTATAGGAAGAATGATCCTTCCCCTAATCCCTTCTCAATAAGATTACATTCCAGTCAACAGAAAAAAAGTATCGTAAAGAGCAAAGCGCCCTTGTAATCTCCGTCAGTGACACCGACATAACGTTAATTTGATTTGTAACTTATCACCAAGCGGCCTTCCATTAGTTTAATGCAAGCCTTAAGACAGACGCACTCATTCACAAATTCATTTCAATTCTCACTAATTAAACAATGCAGCCGCGATTATAATCTACGACACTCGATCTATAAGTGGTCTGCATATTTAATCGGCTCTTCCCTTCTCCCAGGAAGAATATGACTGCGAGTCAAGGAAGTCAGCCACAAATTTTTTGAGATCGCCAAAATTGGCCTCTTGTCGACGTCACCAGACCCTTCAAAAGCTCCTCTTGTTTGGAGGTAAGGAAGAGCGACTGTTCCATTGAGATTGACGTGCGAGTTCGTCAGGCACTTGGTGCGCTATAATCTAGCGAGAGCTTTCCTTTGAGTAAAATCATGGGGATACCAAAGGACGTTGCTCGAATCGAAATTGAAAAGCTTTGCCGATTCCCTGCTTGCAGCCCCCGACCGCTTCTTCATTTCTTTGAAACGTCTTTCATCATCAATAGGAACTGGTCGTCCAGACGAGGGTCGTCGTCGAATAGTATCCACAGAATGAAGGCGAGCGAGTAAACGATTGACGGTAGCATGATTGGCGAGGTTCTCTCATTGTCAGAATGCAGTGTTGACGTTGTGATCAGGAAAGCGAGTGCTAGAATTGCGGCCATCCGTCGCACACGATTGTTTGGATCTGATCTCCCTCCAATAGCGACAAGGTTTACAAGAGGAGCAGGAGACGAAAAGTGCCTTGGAATCGATCTGAATATTACTGGTTAAAGCCCTAGATTGATCTTCAATGTGGTGATGATCTAATGGCGACGGAAATTCCTGAAGGTAAACAGCAATACATGTAAATTAGTACTCCCAAGACTTACGCCTTAACCTATTGCTTCTACTCGTGGAGGCTTTTCTGTTGCATCTTTCAAAACGGAATTCTTGAAAATGATCCTTCAGTGGGAACACATATGCATGTCACAAGCTACTAAATCATGATTGTTTCGGCAACTCGAAAACCCACCCCTACTGTCTCAGCGTAGTTTATATTCACATTAGTAAATGGAACTAAACATGCAGTATTGATTAATCCTGTAACCACAGATCCGAATTTCTCGACTTCGTGAATGCAGCGCTAGTATGCGGAACTAATGGTTAGGGGTGTGGGGAGGGGGTGGTCGTCAGTGTTTGGGAAGTCTTTATAATTGTTACATCGAAGATGGTTCTGAAATGTCTGAAAGGATCTGAATATTGCCCTAATAAATCATAGGCTAGTTCTCTTTGAGGACAACACCATTCAGTAATGTTGTCATTACCATTGCATTTGATCCAATTTTCCTTTTCTGATGGCTTACAGCAACAAGCCACACCCACATCCAGAACGCAGCTGTCACTAGTTGAATCAGACTCGGGAAATCGTTCTCGATTCTGGTGTTCTGTAGGCATCATTAAGACGTGAAACTATTGTTCCAACGTTATACCTTACGATGACATTAAATTTACGCGTAACTGATCTTTTATGCGAGAAAACTCTTTTGGATAAGGGTGGAAGCTCTGCTTTTGCAGGGAGAAGCGGAGTTGCTTCTGGCTCACTCCGTAGGTTGGTCATCTGTTGTTGAAGAGAGCTCTTCAGAGTAGGGATCACTCAAACGATAGGCTTATTTCGAATCGTGTGGCTGGAGGGCAGTTTTAGGTAAGCCTCCTCTATAGGCACGAGAATTTACGGCTTCAAAATCAACAATCTGGTTACAACATTAAGTAAGCCCAATATTTGGTGGTGTACCAGTATGTCCGTTTCATGTTATGGCTTACATTGTGTACTATTAAAAAGTAGACATAACTCAAAGAATAAAAGGCTTAAGAGATCTTATCAAGCAGATCGATTATATAAGACATATCACGGACGCTTCAAAGCCTCTTTTACCCTTTTTTGGCTAGCAGTGTCTTTACATACTTCCACTTTCTCATCCAAAGCATTCTTCATGAGCTGTGCCTTTGGTTCATTCGTAACTTCTTTCTTGGAATAGTTCGTTCAGTGTTGGCCATTCCCAATGTTACCCCATAACTTATTCAAATTTGTACGCAGCTACAGACCTTCGAAATACCGAATCGTGTGTAATAGCCAGTTCGTGTGCCCTATCAAGTGAGTACCAAACAGTAGCCTCTAATGGCGTTTTGCGATTGTAAACAATCGATGTCAGTCAACATTCTATCAAAAGCAAATAGTTTTGTAATCGCTGCATTGTTCAGAATCAATAGAAATGCTAATATCCTATTTACAGTAGAATATTTTCGCAATTGCTTTGACATTCAGAATCAATAGCTTCAGGTAAACGCTAGGATTAGTTTTTCCAACTCGGATTATAGAAGACGTATCATGGACGCTCCAAAGCCTCTTATACCTTTTCTTGGCAAGCGCATTCTTTACTTACTTCCACTTTCTCAGCCCAAAAATTCTTCATGAACTCGGCCTTTGGTTCAGTCCTACCTTCTTTCTTGAGATATTTACTTCGTTCAGTGTTGACCGTTCCCAATTTTGTCCCATGACTTATTCAGATTTGAAGGCAGCAACAAACCTTTTGAATATATAAAATGGAATACTGAACATGTAAGCTTCACAATAGTATAAGTATATAGCTGATTCTACTTAACAATGTAGAGCTTCGGCGTACTGAGATGGCTAAATTAAACTCATTCGTGACCGGCGTAACAGATTACTCTGAAGAAGTAACTTCCAAAGAAGGAACTGAGTAACAACGACCCCTTACATCATTGAATATTGCAAATTTAACTCGAAAATGGCATCACCACATTTCGAGTTATTTGTCTTATACAACAATCCGTAGGGACCTATGAATAAGCAAATCACTTTTATACCCGTGTTGCTACAATCCACTGTACCTTTTTGATCGTGTTGCCATAATCTACTGAACATTTTTAGAAGGGTATTGTTCAGCGATTTTTTAAATGGGGTATGGGTGTGGGTGCACATTCTCTCGGTGCTTCAAACCAAAACAGCTCCAGTTATCAGCAACTTTCATCATTTCAAAATAAGTTCTCACCCATATGACTTGCTTGGGGCAAAGCACAAACTTCCTTGATCACTGTATGAAACAAATTACCGAATTCAAGTATTGTGATACCCGATGTAGGGTGCATATCAGAGGGATTCAATAACATTGGTCCTCCCACTTGCAATACATGTACAGTAATCCACAAAAAGAATTGTATGGCAAATGAGCGAGGAGTCGCGAGAGGTGTTTCGCAGTTTTATAGTCACTCCGTTGTAGGCTGGCTATGAAGGTATGTAGTGCCATTGCTGAAAGTTTGTAGACGATCATTCAGCTATTTCATTACCAATATACAGTGATCCTATTTCTTTTCAACGGTTAATACGGGATTCCTTCTTGCAGTTTTGCGAAAGATTGGGCAGTCATTCTGTTTACTCATGAGAGCCAGCGAAAGTTTCTATAAATTGTTCTATTTCCCGAAAGACGTGAGAGCGTCTATGCCTGTGTGTCTTCTACTGCCCACAACCGCCGAAGGAACACATTCTTCCCTTCTTTTTCTTTTCAACTTCTTCCCTCATGGTTTGGCGAATGACCCCAACGATAATTTGCCCCTCGGTATGGAAAGTACTCGAAGTGACCCATCGTCTGCCTATCGGCTCCAAACAAAGCTCTTTTACAATGGATCCTTGTGCGCTTCGCTTTTTTTTTCTGGAAATTGTCGGAACTTGTTAAATAGAGGAATTCGAGTTGCAGAATTCCCCACTCCTCTGTTCTTCATTTTTTATATATGTTAAACCAACTCTTATCACTAAGCCTAGCAGTCTATTAGTTTGGATCGTTGAGTTCTATGCTACAATTAACTTATCCCACCTTTTCCATATTATACTTCTACAGGCTGTTTTGTTTTCCTTAAAAACGGATCACAATGATTTTCCATATCCCTGCTGGTGTTAGAGCTTCCCATCAGCGAATTCTGTATAGCATTTTGCTTAAACGGGCAAGAGAATTGCGGGCACCTTTAGACAAATCGGGCAACTATATAGAGACTAGGTAAGTGACTGGATTTATGGCCAATGATTTGGGGATATAATGCCTGAAGTACTGCCACTGTACTGTGACGCACTATCACACACATGAGCCGTAGTTTGAATCCCGCCTTGATACCCAGCTAGGCGAGCCAGATCTTCTATATTCAGCGGTTTTTCGATTGCTATTGGAAGGGAGATAAAAGCGGTGACACCTTTCTTCCCTAACACTTAGCGCTAGGGTATGGAGAAGGAGCGATAGTCGACATTGATCATGCTCAGAGACGATGCTTCCTCACCTGAGCTTTAGAAGGGTAGAGGCGTCCGGTGGGTGAAATATACTTCGTGCAAAAGTTTGGTTTTAATAAGAATTGAACACTAATTCGCTCACCTTCTCTTCTCCACTCGTTCAATTGAAGGCTTAGATAAAAAATTGACTGTATTAATCAATCGAAGCAGCCTGTTGAGGGATTCATAGATTTTTCAGCTTACTGTTTATTTTATTGTGTGATTCCCTCTTTGTATCCATATATCACCTGTCACCTGTGTCACCTGTCGTCCGTTTGATCGTCGATTTCTTCGAGCGGGCATCAGTAATGTCTCCATTCATCCCTGACACGAGCTAAAGTGGTTCAGTGAATCGTCCTCGCTTCAGGGGAACGAGGCCCAGCATTCCTTTCGTTCAGAGCTTTCATGAAGAAGTCTAATCATCTCCATGGCGGCCGTCCTGGTGTTCGCTTGTCGCCCCGAGGGATCCAGTCAGTAACCGCCCTGGTCCAACGGTTGCCACTATATAACGTGTCCGGCCCACCTGAGCTTCCATTTCTTGGTATAATTGACGGCATTCCTAAACTCTGTCCGATGACGGAGCTCGGAACCACGGACTCCCTTCTGCACTTGCGTGTATAGGGAAACCGAGCATCTTCCGTTCCTCTCCTTCAGAGCTCCCCGCTCACCTTCAGAAAAGGATGTTCATTGTCTTCTTCACTACTCTCTCAATATTCTTGAATGCTCCCCATGCGTTTCAATGCAGTGCGTTTCCTTCTGCTCAGCTCCGGAGCTAGATCGTTCATTATGTTGACTTCCCGACCTAGACAGACGTAGCTAGAGCATTCAGAGATATTTGTACGTTCAGCGTGAAAATAACACCATGAACCATTCCGTTTCTCATAAACATCGTCTTCGTTCTCATCAGTTGTAAGCCGATGTTTCCACAAGCACTGTCAAACTCGGCCAGCATTCGTTCCGCCCGCTCGATAATCGGTGTTATAAGCACGAAGTCGTCTGAAGCGGAAGGGATGTACATAGCGGCCGTCGACCTTCACTCCCATGCTTTCCCATTTCATATGAGGCATGATGTTCTCGAGAGCGGCACTGAAAACTTTGGGCGAGATGGTATCGTCTTGCCGGACACCTCTTCACGTTGACAATGACTTCCTTGTAGAATGGTGAAATCCTGGTCGTGAAGTTGTCGTAGAGCTCACGAAGCATCTTTATAATATTGAGTAGGAACACCCTGGTTGCCCAGGGCTTCAGTTACCGCTTTTGTCTCAACGGTGTCGAAAGCTTTCTTCAAATCGATGAAGATAAGGCAACGGCATTTTGTAGTTTCGTCATACTTCAATGAGCCTTGTAGGAGTGTGGATATGAGCTATTGTGCTGAACCCTTCCGAAACCCTGCTTACTCGCATGGCTGTCCTTCGTCTATTATTCTGCCAATCCTGTTCAGGATGACACGAGTGGAAAGCTTGTAGATCACAGACAGCAGGCAGATTGGGCGATAATTGCCAATATCGTCTGGATCTCCTTTTTTATACAGCAACACAGTATTGCTACTTTTCCACGACGTGGGCACTTTGCGTTCCGACAGATACCGCGTGAAAAGCCTAGCCAGAGTTCTTACGATAACTGGTGGAAGACTCTTCAGATGTTCTAGTTTGATCCTATCGGCATCTTTCATAGTCCACGACCGGTCGCGCGACCAGTCGCGCGATCGATCGCGCGACTGGTCGCNGCGACCGGTCGCCGGTCGCTCGTGAGATGGGTCCGCGACCAGTCGCGCGACCGGTCGCGCGACTGATCGCGCGACTGGTCGCCAGTCGCTAGCGACCGGTCACGCGATCAGTCGCGCGACCGGTCGTGGACTATGAAAGATGCCATCGGGCCGAGCGCCATACAATTCTTCATTGACGTGATGGCATGTCGAATTTCGGAAGAGAGAACCACAAGTTCGCCTTACCTAAGATGGCGAGTAGGCAGGTAGACGTGGCTGTTGATGAGATCCGAGTGGAAGTCGAAGTTGACTATCTCCAATGTCCTCCGACATGCGGTAACTCTTTAGTCTGGACGCCGAAGGGAAGTCATCTTGCTCTTGTATTTGGCGGAACTCCTTCAGTCTTCCCAGCCTCGGCGGCTTCGTTCATAACTGCTGCTCTTCTCTCTTCCAGATCTCCTTTATCGCTTCTCTACATGGCTTCGCAAGTTCGGTCGTTTTTATATGATTGCCTGCAACTCGCGTGATTCCAAGCTGGCGTATCAGCTCAAGAATTTTTTGGCTGCTCGTAGACTTTCTGCTTCCCTAGCACTATCGTGGAAATGATCGACGAGCCGGTTGCGTTCTTCATCTTCATCAATCTTGTCGTTAGCGGAATCTTCCCTTTCCCTCGCAACGGAAGCGAAGTGGTCTCAGTCGTGAAGGTCTTGAGGCTTCGTTCCTTGGGCTTCATAGCTCTCCGTCCACGCACTGAGAAGCAGAATCTAGTGAGTTTAAGTGTGGAATCTAGAGACGATGGTCCGATCCCGTGTGGATTTCGGAACAACAGCGACATCAGTCAAGCGAAATCTTCAATTGAAGATTATGAGGTCTATTCATTATGGAACAGTCCACCAGGTGGCTCTCATGTCTGTCGCAAATGAGAGGGCTTCTGGGAATGCGAGTTACCACATTTGATGTGGGTAGACATGACAAGCTCGTGCAGCCTTCCACCCTGCTCATTCCATCCCATTCCATGAGTACCGATGTGGAGCTCTTCGGCCGTTCTTCTGTAGCCAATCTTGGCGTTGAAATCATCGACGATGACCCTGAAGAAAGTATGGTCTTCTCTGGTGAGCCTCTCCAGATAAATACCAGATCCATATAGAACGCCTCCGACTCCTCTTCTTCGTAGCTTGATGTTGGTGCGCAGGCAGCGAATATTGTTAGAACTGGAGTTTGGCCACGCATCCCTAATCGCAAGTGTTCGATTCGGGTTGTCAAACTTTCGTACAAATCGATGTACATGGCCAAGTGCGTGCTGACAAGGACACTTCTCTTCTCTCGTCTCGATCAATCCGATGACGTCGTACATGATATCCTTAGCTTCCATCATCAGATCTTCTATGCACGCCTACGATGCAAGTGTCCGTGTGTTGAAAGCACCAATCGCCATCCTAGACCCTCTCCTTTTGGGCAGTCATTTAGGCCCCGAGATTTAAGCAGCCTCTTTCGAGCGGTCCTACCTAACACTGCCGTATTGGAGTCTCCGTTAGGTTCAGGAGAATGAGACCCATTTGTGTTTCTGCCCCTATCATGGATATGGATAGACGCGAGTAGCTTGCCAGGCCAGCTTGCCTTAATAGGGGCTGGATTGACTCCTGATAACTAGCCCGACTATCCCAGAGTGAACGAGGGGCTCTTATTTTGCAAGTGGACCCGAGTCGCATCCCGCATACTTCCCAGTCACTCGTATGCAAGCTTTTGGCTGAGTGGATGGGCAGGGTATTAACTGCACCCGTACTATCCGCTCTCGTACCCATGGGTACACCTGCGATACATGAGCAGTATCGACCAGCACATTAAAATCATGTAGTCCATCCCCTGAATCCACCTGCGTCTTTGGGCAAATACTGGCGACTTCTGGTCGGCGATTTACTCCCCTCTCCGCCACATGGGGGACGCCCTACGTACCCTACGTAGCTTTATCGCTAACCGTCTGGGATCCTCAATGAGCGAGACCCTCAGTGAAGGAGATCTGTCGGTATCCGTTTACATGCATAGATTAATTAATTTATTTATTTATTCATTTGTACTTTTTCCCACTTACTGCCAGCAATTTGTGTCCACTCGGTTTTAAGACCACTTAACGTGGTAGCTGTAAATAAATAAATAAAGAAATAAATAAACTCCCAACATAAGCAACGTTTTCAAGCGCCGTTGAGGGCTCGTGAAGTCGGCTACCGGTCTCTCCCTGCCCTCTAGCTCTTAAGATTAGGGACGAGAAGTTTCTCCCCTAATTCTATTTTTTTACTGAACTTCTGTCTTTAATGGCACCATTGAAAGGAAAGAAGCGAAAAAAGGCGCGAAATGGCGCCTCTGCCGCATTAAGGTCCAAGGAGAAAATCCTTTTTAGAATCAGATAATTAAATTATTATCAGATTTGTTTGGACAGATACTTTGCTGTCTCGCAGAATTGATATTCGATGATCTTTGACTTCACCAGTCACACATTTGAAAGCCACATCGATTTTGTCTATAAGTGAAGTTTACGGCTTGTTCAAGAAGCGAATTGACCTGTAATAAGAAGTTTATTTGCTGTGTTCACTATCCGATGTTGCATGACTTCATTTTTAGCGCATGTAAATGTGCCCATGAAATTTTTTTCTCCACTGTTTTCAATTTCTCTACGTTTTGCTTCATTTTCATCTGCTCCCCTTCTTTTTTTTTNTTTTTTTTTGAAATCATCACTGTCGTTTTTCTTTTTATTTGAGCGGTTCATGGTGTAAGTACACACATGAGTACGGTCTTTGCCACTCCCATTAGGTTTTTCCTGATTTCTTTTCCTATTCTCACATTTGTTCTCACGTTTACTTAATAAAAGAGGTGAAAGATTAGAAAACCTTCCGAATAGCGATACATGAAATAGCAGCGCTTTTTGCAATTTCCGACTCACACACTTCGAGCGATTTTATTGTCAAGGTTTTGCTTGCAGATGACTTCCGCGAAAATAGCAATAAAAATGAAACAAATCGAGAATAGCGTTACGTTCGCCCGGATTACCAACGATTGCTCTCTCTTTCAGAAATTTCTTTCAGTGTTAGATTCTATCAATACGGTTCCCAATTTCCTTTTCTTCTTTTCCGCTTATGCGCGGAAGAAAACACGTGAATGAATTAGCTGTTTCCGTCTATAATGAAGTTTGTCGAAGACAGTTAAAACATTCTATGTTGCATTCAAATAATATTAAATCATTTCTTATAGAATTCAAACTCGGCTAATGCTGCGGACGGTTGTTCTGTTGCTGGCTGTTTCTCTAGCAGTCGCATACGATTCATCCGAGTTGCGAATGCTTGAAGATGAATGTAAGTTTACAAACTCATTTGTGGAACAGTATTCATAAGCAATAACAGTTTTGAGAGCAATGAATTTGCCATCAATCAGTGCTTTTCTTGTAGCGGGGTATTCGGCTTCCATCTATTATCGTAGTGGCTCATTGAACGCGTACAGGGCCCATAATGTCTGGTCATTGCAAGCCAATCCCGTGAGAAAAGGCTAAGAGAAAACAGATTTAGGACCCGTTCCTGATTCTTTGTGTGATAGTGCGCCACTTGCCACAATGCCACCTTCGTAAGTAATCATAACTTTCTTCAGCACCCACTCATGGTCATTTCGAAAGGTTTCCTCGTTTGAGAAATCTTTCAGCACAGCTCTTTCCTCTAAGATATACTGGTCGCCTGAATTGTTTTTCAACACCCGTTCGGAGATAAAGGATTCACTGATGATAACGTAATTCAAATCAGCTTCCAATCAGCTTCTTGGTATAAGAGAGGAAATCCACACAATTAGTAAAATTTCGAGCCCACTTAAAATCAAAGCCGAGTTGCGTACTCGGCTTAACAACTCTCTTCGAATGTGCCACTTCCTCGAATAACTAAATTGTTAAGCCGATATTCATGGCTTTGTTTCAAAAAACGCCTTTTCGAAAGGGGAGACCTAAAGTACTTACCTCTCTTCAAACAATCCCACCAATCATTGAATTCATCCATATTTCAGACCATTTTCTAGCCTTTAATGACGCCCATTCATAGCCTCTAGTTGACTGCTCAGCAGTTATGTTTTTTTGAAGTCAACTGGCATGTGAGCGTTTTAGCGTGAGATCATGGATGCTGTAGGATTTCGTCCTGTAATGGAACAACTACTAAACTGTTGAGAGGACCAATAATACTTAATTATTAACTGGACTGGGAAAACGTGAAATATCGAAGCAGTAACCGCTCCATATCCATGAAAATCGCCAAACAATAGGATTGCCGTAGCTATACCTCGCTGAGGCAATTCCGAGGAACGTGTTCCGAGGCAATAGTTATCCGTAGTATCTCCAAAATGGCATACAACGAATAGCGTTGCAGTCAGACCGCTTGGACCATATACATTCCTCCTTTAAGTAAGAATCAACGAATATTTCAGAGCGTAAGTGGTCTCTACATGCAGTCAACAACGACGTTCACTCTCATGTAGTTGGCTGAGCAATGTGCCTGATAGCGACCCTCTGTTCATTAACCCTGGATTGTTCCTGCTCGGATTCCACCTTTAGCTAGTTCATGGAGCAGCGGCACCTCTTGCTATTCATATTCAGCGTGTCCATAGCAAACTCTAGATATTCGCGTTTATATTAATGCTGATGTAATGAGGATCGATAACAGCATAAGTGGCGTAACTTTGTTTACGTGTTTACTGTGAAACTCCCTGCTTATAATCGTTGTTCACTCGAAAACAGCCGCGGGCTCGAGATTTTCATAAAGATTCAGCATGACGGCTATCGCAGCATTAGCAAAATAATAAGGGCCCGAAATATTTGCCACCTCTTTTAGAGAACCTAAAATTGAAAAAAAGAAGGACATCCGAAATTCCACCTTCTCATCTACGGTTTTGCTAGGAGTTACGATTAATTCAAACAGATTGCATTATGGCTTGCCTTTTCTGGCATCCTCGTTTTTTCAGTGAAGCCTAATGAGCCTCAATAATGTGCTTTTGTGGCACTATGTGCGCGTGTGTATGAGACAACTACTCCCCCACACCCACGCATATGATGTGATGAGCAAATACCAGAAGATTAGTCCGGACCAAGTATGGCTATCATACCCCTGCGTGTTACAGAAATGGTAAAAGGTTAGTATGAGTTGTGAAACTCTTCATTTATCAACTCGATTAACTTTTGGGAACCGTTGTGCCTACTGCATTTGCGATCGAATGGCATAGAGCCCTTTCTTTATTACTGATCAGTGATTCTCCAGACCCCAAATAGCAGATGTCAGCCTTTACCCGGAGGCACACGACGGGAGCCACTTCGACTACAGTCAAGTGCTCAAAGCCTGCTAAGTCTCTCATGCTTCTTGAATCACTTCGAAATGCGTTTTTTATGGAGAACACCAGTCCTCTGTTTGACAACAACAAGATCTGATTATTAAAGCAATTATCTGGTATGTGAGATAGTCGGTCTGCCCATATGCCCGTATCTTAAGGTAGTTATATGGAAAGTGAGAAGTAGGAAGCTCAAAAAGTATATTGGCGTGATTCAACTGATAGCACTTATATTTAAGTGCACACATCGCCCAGAGAATTCCCATCAATCGATAGTGGTTGATATCCAATTATGGCGTGATTAAACATATAATCATAACTAAGCTCCTCTGCCTAAGAGCAACTAAATAAATTGGTAAGGGACACCTGTGTTGAATGAAACCCAAAACTGAGTGTGAGTCACATCAGATAACGACACTAGTAAAAACTAACGACCATTTCTGTTTCTTCAAAGCATTGTAAACTGCGGCTTTGAAGTACAATACTATGAACACAAGAAGGGGAGACGATTAGACAGTTTATTGACTCATCTCACCTCACGCCACTTTTTCGTATCTGTAGAAGAACACTGGTATTTACTAAAAAGTGCGGATTCCAGATGCAATGGACAAACGAGTTGATACGTTGTCCCGTGAAAGCCGTTCCTTTGAGGTGAGACTGATTTTTTTTTAAGTTAAGCATTGAATGCGATCAATAACTGCTCTACCAACGTGGCAACTTTGAAAGCAAGTGCATTAAAAGAATTGATACAAGTCTAAGTCTCACGTTCTTTTTTCGTTACTCCCTCATTTCAATGAGGCAATATAACGCAAGTATTTTTGTACACATTTTTTCTCAATTCATACTCGGAACTCCCTGTTTTGAATCCAGCCATAGATTCCAGTAGTAGTTCCCTTTAGGAAAACGCCAGTCCGTTGATTCGATTCGGCAAAAGGGATTTAAGCGGCGCACCTCTCATCAGGTAATGTTTATTTATCTTCATTAATTTTAGGCTTATTCTAGCTACTCTCTGCTTTGCGCTCCTCCTACCATAGACAGTCTTCCAGATTTGGTCGAGCTCCAGAAGCACATCCTTTGATTCGTTTCGGCAAGCGGGCACCGGATAGTGCACCTCTTATTCGGTATGCTCTACTTCCATCACTCGGATTCGCCTTCTTCGCCATAGTCGACATTCTGCCCATAAACAAGATTCTATTAGTAACAGCACTTGATCGCTAAAAGAAAACTTCATTCAACGTGATTTATCCTAGATTTGGAAGAGATCCGGAAGCTTCACCATTGATCCGTTTTGGAAAGCGATCGCCGGCTGCTCCTTTAATCAGGCTTGTCATTTGCTTCCAGTATTCTTCAATTTCTTTTTCTACTGCAAGTCAAAAAACTTGGAATTCTGCGGCAGCTCGCCATTAGTGTAGCCGGTAGAGTATAGTATAGTATACTAGGAGTATAGTAATAACTGTAGGGAAGGTAATAACTGCAACCGATCATTACCGGGATGTTTTCTCAATCCTTCTTATTTATAAAGCAGTAACTTGGTGTGTCGGTTTGTAGGTTTGTCGGTTTGTCGGTTTGTATGTTTGTCCGTCCGAGAAGTATGATTACGATAAAGGTAGTGATACGGAGAACCTAGCTCTATCCTACACTTCCTTCTTTTGGTGAAGCAGTGAATTGGTGGGTAGGTGAATGGAGTGCTTGGAGAAGCGAATGCTTCGATATGATGACTTTGAGCTTATCCCACATTTCCTTCCTTATGTATATGAAGCAGTAAGTTGGTGGGTAGGTTATGTATATGAAGCAGTAAGTTGGTGGGTAGGTTAATGGGACGAATGCTTCGACATTGTGGCTTCGATCGTTACTGGCATGGTACTATGTTTTCCTATGAAGAATGTGAAATTTGCTTAATCATTCTCTACCCTTCTAATTCTGTCTAATAACCCACAAAGAAATTACCTTCAGCCGTGAGGAGAAAA
Organism: Haemonchus placei; assembly: GCA_900617895.1. Taxonomy (NCBI): domain Eukaryota; kingdom Metazoa; phylum Nematoda; class Chromadorea; order Rhabditida; family Trichostrongylidae; genus Haemonchus; species Haemonchus placei. The sequence goes on from UZAF01017285.1 coordinate 32,486, forward strand.
AGAACCTAACGGTTAACCATCCACTTTGTTTCGAATTTATACAGCACAGAGCGTAAGCGACACCACATATTACGGCACATACATACGACACATACATCTGGCTCATTCCTTTGTTAGCTTCACTGGCACAGCGCCTTCACTTCGGCTGACCAACCTGATGAATCCCGGAAACTTAATAGTTTTTATTATTGTTCACAACTGTTGATATGCCATTATGAAATTCCATAGCCCCTCCTGCCAATTGACATATTTTGGTGGTCGGATTGGTTTCGTTGCAAGTGATATCTGAATGTAGAGAAAACACAACACCTTGAGGGGTCACAAACATCCTATTATATGCAATTCGCTAAGTGTGTCTGTCGGTTCGTCGGTGTGTTTGTGTGTGTGTCGGTGTGTGTGTCTGACCTGAAACTCATAACTCCTGCCCCCGTGGACCTAAAGCGTTCAAACTTGGTAGGAGTACGGGGAACAGGATGAGAACACTTACGGTGGGTGGCAAGACCACACTCAATGCACAGGGGCGGGGCGTGCGCGATAGAAAGTTTAGG
>UZAF01017285.1:38956-50179 GCA_900617895.1 Haemonchus placei
TAGAAATAACAAACATAAAATAGAAATAACAGCCGAAAACTAGCTCCTGTACGAGGCGGTCGACCAGCTGACCATTCCTGGCAATTTGCCAATTTTTCACCAACTTCGCTCCAACGAATGTGGTGAAGGACAACTTGAATGCGTAGTCAGCCTAACGAGGGGCGGAGGCCTCCCGTCCCCCACTGTTCCTGGCCTTATTGTGCCCTATCCAGCCGTTTTCCGACCTAATTCCTGCACAAATGTTATCAGAGGGGGCTTAGAATTCTAACCATGTGCATATCTTCGAAACCATTTATTCGTTAACAGTGCCTTTAAAGGCACAGTTCACGATAAAAATGGTTCCTGGTTCTCCTTCTAGGAATACCCAGTGGCTCTCAAGGGTAACAGGAGGGACGCCGTCAGGACCCAAAACCCAACAGCAGAGGCATGGTGGGAGCTCGTTACCGGATCGCCCGAACTTCCCGCCACTCGATCGATGTCACGTCAGACGAGTGTCGAGGCGTTACAGGTTGCAATGTTCGCTCTAGGACCCTCACACAATCAGCTGATCGCCGAGTTATGAGGCGAGTCTTTCTGCTGTTCTTTTATTCTCCGTTATTCTTTTTGCTGCTGCGATCCCTTACTTATTTTCTATTATACCACAAGAGGTTGATAAAGGTGGGCTTTTTTCGCTGTTACTGGGGGTTTTTTGTTCACTTATGCTTACGAGTGAATGAATTTTGCCTAGCGTAGTCAGATATTCGCACCGGGATCCACACGCACGCAATGACACACATTGTATAGCTCGTCCAAACGCTCCACTCATCTTCATTTTTCTGGTCTCGTCGAGCCCCCTTTTTAACGATTTTTTGAAGCATTTTTACACGTTGGAAACATCGATCCGCGCCATCATCGCACTGTTTCTCACCTTATCTTCCATTTTTCCGTCATAGTCTGGACTACCCAGAAGTATCGTGAGCTGTGCCTTTAATATGAAAGAAGTTATGAACCTAATGGCTCCAATCTAAGGCCCCTTATCAGCTCCTTTCAATTGTTATCACTTCCTATCACCTATTATCAGTGTTCCCATCCTGCCTCCTGTACTCCTAACAAGTTTCAACACTCTCAGTCCAAGGGAACAGGAGTTATGGATTCCCGGTCAACTACCCACATCGATACACACACGCCCACACCGACCATTAACGAATTATATATTGTAGGATTGTAAGTGTTCTTCTTTAAAGCCTTGGCCAAGATGATACAACGTTTACTTGGCTGACGTTTCGGCAAGTCGCCTTCTGCAGAGTCTGGAAGCCGAAAAAATATTTGGGAATCATCCTGGACAAGCAGCTTTAGACCTCAGATTAGTTCAAGTTTGACCTATAGATATCTAGAAAGGTCTCGTAAAACACAATAAGTAACCCACCTTAAATGCATATATAGTAGGATTCCCTAGTGATAGATCCGAAAAAAAGGTCCATCGAAAACGACGCCTGATAATGGTATTATTATTACTTGGCAACTTTGGTGAGCACTCTGCGTGGCTTCGGCTGCCTAGTTAAATCTTGCATGGGTAATTATTTTAAGATGAAAAGCAACAGATTTAGATTTCTAATCATACGCCCAAGCATCAGCACGTACTGAAAACCACTTGCACAGCACTTTTTATGCCAAACTCTCTTCCTTTAGGGTCCTGCATCAAAGTTTAAGTACCTGTGTCGGATTTCATGTTCAGTGAATCATTTGTTCTAAAAATGGCGGGGTGCTTTGTCATAAAAAGAGGCGTTAGCCGGACGATCCACTGAGATAGTTAATGAGGATGACACTTCCAACGAACTGGTTTGGGTTTGCGGCTGAAGGCATTGTTCGAAGCATTTTGATTTTAATGATTTTGATAGGGTTAATCCAATTCCTCTACTAGCCTCATTTGCTTCGGCCAGTATACTCTCTAGGCTTACATTAAGTAAAGTGAAGTCATCGATGCCGCGATCCACCTCCATCTAACACCCATTTATAGCGGACTGTTTTAGAATGACAATTTTGAACTCATCTCTATTTAGTGAATCCTATTTCAGGTTCGGGCGTTCGCCTAATGCATCACCACTAATTCGATTTGGCAAGAAGTAGAGCTTCAGGTGTGTTGACGTTAGCAGTGGTACTTTGATGAGTGCCGGGCCTTTTACACATTAAGGGCTGAATTGGTTGAGATGGCGATATACGAAATTTCACCTGTAGCATTGTAACTGAACTCAGCTAGACAGGGAACGGTTGAATTGCCCAATGGTAAATAGCATTCTTACAATCAAGCGTAGTGTTGTTAACGATGGTAAGTATTCTGAAATCACGGACCGTGTTCGGATAATCTTCGATAATCTAGTAGCAAGTCGCGCAATTATTCCCCACCTTGATTCACATCAAACTACTCTCAAAATCGATGGCAGGATTTCAAACTATAATGAGAACGGATTCTCTCCATGATTGAAATAATCAAAATTTTTGGATCGACTCATCGATGAAATTTGATGATCCTCCCACCAAGTTACGAAGAATTCCCGAAATTTGTCTCAATTTCAGAACAAACGGCGCTCGAGCAGTATGCGGCTAGAAACTTGGTCATTCTTCATTTTCGATACTTCATGGTTGTCGCCCACATGCCTACGCCTACATGCACATCTACCCAAACTTGGTTCATTCTTTCCCGCCGTGTTCAGCCAATTTGTTCTATTCATAATTGAGTACAATGTCGTTAATGCAGAGTAAAGCGAATTTGTACATGATTCTATTTCCTGAACTACAGTATGTCTGATGCAAACACATCAAAGGCCAGGTATTATATAATAGAAATTGAACATGTGGTCTGTAATGATAGAATTGGTGCGGAGATTGTAAATTATGTTAAGAGTAAATGGTAGTGTGCAGGGAATGCTTTTTTTTTAACCAGAGCTTTGCAATGAATCCAGAGTGCTGTATTCAGAGTCATATTTCCAAATCATATCACTGACCATTCAGCTTACGAGGGGAAGTTTTTAGGTGAAAGTGGCCAGCTGTTGGGGGGAACTAGGCCCTTCAATCACGCATACGACTCTGGTTGGATTCTGGGTAAAGTGTTGAACTTTTTGGACGTGAAGAAGTAAAGTGTCATGATTCCAACTGAACTCACGTATCTAGTTTTTTGTGTAGTTTCATTTCTATTTTCAGAATTCACTTGACTGAGGTGCTCTTGTTAAGAGGGCTGTGAAAGGTTTATGGGTGAACAGCTGGTCAACAGTAGAATTCATGGCCTGAAGAGGATAGTGCGGTTCGAACTGCGCGCGGCAAATTGCGCGGCGAAATTTATAGCGATTTTGACGACTTCAGCTCCTCTCAGTAGGTCAAAATTTGAAATAGAGTAGATTCGTGGTATCAGCCGACCCTACTATTCTACTCTACTTCGAGTTTGTGCCCAAATAACAGGTGCAAGAGTCGTTCGAATCGCAACGAATTTCGCCGCGCAATCTGCCGCGCGCAGTTCGAATCACACGAATGTGCACATCCCTCCGAGTCCCGTCCTAGGCAAAATCCTACTATATATAACGCGCTAATGTCTGTGTGTTTGTGTGTGTGTCCGACCGAAAATTCATATCTCCTGTCCCCGTGGACTAAACTTAGAGGAAGTATAGGCGGCGGGATGTGTCCACTTATCGTGAGTAGCGATATTCGACTCCTCCCACAGGGAGCGGAGTCCGAACCTGTCACTCACTGTGAGTGTCCCTATCCTGCCGCCTGTACTCCTATCAAGAGTAGACTTGGCAGGATAGAAACGCTGTGGAAACGGTCTTAGAAAACAAGATCCGCTCTGCAACTAAACCCTAACACAATTGTTATTTACGATCTAGCTTTGACTCTTTGATATGTTCCATTCGACAAGAAGGGTAAGTGCAGTGATAGGGACCGACTAAAAGTACTAATTTTTGAGGAGATGAAAATTGGTACATTTCTTGCTATTAGGTTACGACCGCCATCCAGCGAAGTTCGTGACTCAATGAAAAATCACTGTTTCTCTTCGCTTCGATATCATTCTTGGCAAAACTTATCCAACCGCTAATAATCTTGGATTCTTATTTAATGTTTCAGTATGAAGGTGTGATATAGCCTTGGCCAAGATGGTACAGCTCTTTATTCAGTCAACGTTTCGGCGTTATCGCCTTCGTCAGGACCTGGAAGCCAAAAAGAATTCGAGATTCATCCAAGTCATGCACCGTTTTCGCACTTCAGTTAGCTCAAGAATAACCTACAGAAATCTAAATAGGTCTCGTAAACCACAACAAGGGAAGCCATCTAAGAAATAGAAAAGACGACGTGTGGACCACCTTTCAAACTGCCTATTTAAACGTTTTTGCAGTGGGTGGGCCCTGTGTGACCTAAGCCCCGACTTGAAGCTGGTGGCAATTGTAGCCCACACAGGTCGACAAATGGGGCGAGTTCACTTGTTATGGACAGACATTCGTCTTTCCGGTTAATTTTGGGGTCTTTTGCGCGGATCCAAAAAGCTTCCAAAGCTTTGCGAGCGGAGGTCGTGGGGGCTCCCGCATCAAAATCCTGACTGAGACTTCAAACTCTACCCCTCCGTGGCGTTGCCTACGGTGGTCTCCGAGTGGAGTCAGGCCTTGATTTCTTCAGACCAGCTAGGTGTTCCTTGATCCTACATGTATTCGTCCCCGCATGCCTCACAAGTGATCAAATAGATCACCCCTGACGCCATGCATCCCCCTCTCGCCCATTGGGACAGATGCCACAATGGGGGGGGGGGGTTATGCATAGACGGTCATACAAACGACTTTGAACCAGCCTTTTCTTGAGATTAGTAGGAGGAACCTCGACCACCCGCACCATGTCATCAAGACCACACTTGCGCTTAAAGCGTGCAGTGTGCAAATTATTGATATCTAAAACAACTGGACATTAAAATTGGCAGAATGAGTATTGTTCTGAAGGATTTGTCCAAATTTCCTATTGTTCGTTGGTCTAGGGCTCTGTCACTTCCATGGATCTCATTGGCGACTTATCGTTCTTATTGTTAGTTATTGCTCATGCTCTTGGTCGATATCTGCTACGGCCATGGAACTTGGATCGATGCTGATTGGGATACTTGATTGGCTTGTTAAAAAACCTTGCTAATACTAGGTTGTTGAAAGGAATGCGCGTTGAATTTGTCCATTTATTTCTCTCCTACTATACATGATTTTTCAAAACAGTTTTGTATGATAAGAAGAGATTTTTATTGCGCATCTTCTGATGTATTTTTAATTATTTCTACTTTGTTTTCTTAAAAGAAAAAAGTTTAGGAAATGCTTGACCAAAAATTCTTTTTGCGGATTGCGTGTGGTATGACTTCAAGCAAAGCAAATCGGCTGCTAAAACTCATCATCTGAGGTCATTGGCGAAGAAGCCTTGTCAGAAAGTCAGTGTCGACGATAGTTCCAGCGTTTCAAAAACGGTAATGAGAGGTTAGAAGACGAAGAACATGGAAGTCTCCCTCAAGTAGTCGATAACCGAGTGTTAAAGTCCGTCACTGAATAGGATACACGCCAAACCACTCGAGAACTTGCAACACATTCTGGCTGCTTGAATTTTACCATCCATGAATAAGTGCTGTCAATTGGCAAGCCGATCAGGTGCGGAAAATGGGTATCGCACCGTCGCGTCACGGGTCGGGACGCGGGTATGGATCGCGAAAATCATTTTGGAAAAAATTGAGGAACAAGGGCTGGGAAGTCTTGCCTTATCCGCCTTACAGCCCAGACGTGGCACCATCCGACTACCATCTGCTCCGGTCGATGCAGCACTCCCTGGCCGAGAAGAAGTTCAAAAACTGCGATAACGTCCAATTCTGGGTGTTCAACTACTTTGAGTCGCAGTCGGTCGAGTTCTTCAGAAGAAGAATCCATTCTTTGCGTAAACATTGGCAACAAGTCATTGATAGTGATGGAGATTCTCTTTTGAATTGATCTTGTTTAGTTCCGTCTTTATAATAGAGAATTTTTGAAGCTAAAACGCGCATTTCTTCCCAAACAACCCAATATTGTAATTAATAACGAATCGCATTTGCATCTTTTGTCACAAGCTCTGTGCGATACGAAGGAACTCGCCGAAATCAGCGGTTTGCTTTGTCGGGAAATCTCGGGTTGTAAAATGAGGCTAGATTAGCATGAAGATGTGGTAGTCTCTGCTAGAATATCGCGTAAGAGACGTAAGCTTACACATACGCAACGTCCTGGAATAAATTTAGGTTGTTCAAAGGAAGCTTTTCGAATTACGCGTTTCTGCAGACGACGAGTACGGTGTCTATACAAAATGTGCAGCCTGATCGATCGTGTCCCTGTTGTAGTGGAGCGCCAACGGGTCGGTTGCGACATCGACCACTCCCCAAACTAATACGATTAGTCCCGTTGTTGAGTGCTTCCCATACTGAAGTCACAAACTGCTCGTGGTTCCGTATAGCTGTTCGTGCACTTCCTTTGTATTTAGTCAGGGTTCTGTTACTTACTAGGGAGCCGTTTCGGACGTTTTCACAAGTTATAAATCAAAACACTTCCTGAGTGGGATTATTTATTCATAACAGGGAATGACTTCCGAGGCGGCAATACCAGATAGTGAGAAAGTGCGAATTGTTTCCGATTTTTTGCAACACGCTCCACCAGGTGAATTCAATGAGGTATGTTGCTTTTTTTTGTGTGTCACAGGGCCTGGTTTAGGTGGATGTGTTTTGAGTCGAGGTTGTTTGAGGTTTTCAATGCTGTTCGTATGTTACTGAACAACGACCAGTTGCTGAAAGAAGGATGCGCACAGGCTATCACGAAATACAACGAAAGCCAATTCGCTCCGGTGAAACTTGAAGGGGTTGAGAAACAGGTACTTACTATTTTTGATTTGTATTGTTCTTGTGCTTTTTTGAAGATAAATATATTATTGCAACGCCACCTTTGTAAGCTGTCGGCATCGTATGACAGTCTGATATCTGGTATTCGGGCTAGTGGTATAAACGGCCGCAGTGTTCTGCTTTCTTTGTGTTTTGGAATCGCTAAACTGGGAAAATCTTCTTCAAGTCAATTTTGCTTAATCTTTTCCTGGAGTCAGCGGATGGACGACACAGTCCGACTTAGATTTACAGAGCTGTTTGCAAATGATTGCATTCTTTCCAAGTCCAGGGGTTTATCATTTAGTCGCGCGCCTCCTTAAGAGAGGTTATGGAGTAGCACTGTACAAAAAATATGAGGCCTCAGCACCGGCTGAAGGAATTTTTCGTACGACGCACCAGTTAATCATGTTCCGTAACTTTTCCTGAACATCTCTACACGATCGTGAATATTGATTGTTATTAGTGATTACTGTTTTTTCAAAATTGCGTGTAACGACAGCATGGGAAAGACGTTCTTAGGGCGCATTAATAACCCACTTTAGCAGTGCAGGAGCGCCGGAAAATCCACCTGGCCTAATACTGTGTTTATCACCGAAATCAATAGTACAATTAGGAGGTTCCAGACTGAGCATCGTGTTTTAAATCGCTCTTGAATGCTTTGAAAAGAAAACAAGTGGAGCAAAAGCAGTTCTTCGGACAAGTGGAGCGAGTAATATTGCCAAAGATGGCAGTATTATAATATGTGCTGGGTCAGTAAGGATTGAATCGCGCATTCTTCGTAGAGGTCAGGTCTAGAGGTTCGACATTCTACGGTGAATGGTCTATGATAGTGTGGAATTTGAAGGGGAACTGTTCAAACTTGAACTCATCTATGACAGTTATTGTCTTTTCGCCATGAATGCTGCTGCACAAGGCGGTCGATTTCCTAGTGCATGTTTTCTCACCATATAACTCGGTGTTCATTTGTTCTCATTGTCCGATCTAACTTGTGACTATTTGTATGGATAGGGGTACAGTAAAAAATGGCAACGTATTGTTCTAATAATTTTTCATCGAGGACTCGGAAAAGAAGTTGATCAAGTATTGCTTACACTTTCAAAAAATGTTGCTTAGACACTTGTGACGCCATTCAACGATATTGGAGGAGGTCGCTACGTGGATGATGCGTCGAAGAAATCCTTCAAGTATGATCATCTTCGGAAGGAGGCCAGTGACATCCAGCCGTATCCAGCAGAATCGAGCGCTTTAGAATCGTGGCGTGTAGCTCTGCAAAAGGTACCAAGCTGCTCAGTGGTTTTTTCCAATTCTAGTTGCTGCTTACATCCATTTATCTTAGGAATTAGATGCATATATAGAGGAACATTACTCGAAATCTGGTGTAGGATGCGTGTTCGTTCGTCATGGAAATTTCACATTATGCATAGAGTCACATCAGTTCCAGCCGAAGAATTTTTGGTATCATTATTAACATTATTCTTATTTTGATTATTTTTCATTTGCTTTATTGCACTGTCTTGCTGACAGTGTTCAATAATTGTTTTTTTAGTAACGGTCGCTGGCGATCCGAGTGGAAAGTGCCAGTCGGTGAAGGGAAGTCAGGCAGTCAGGAGCTTGTGGGCAAAATCAAAGTGCAGGTAAAAAGGAAGATAGAGTAGTTTTGTTAATAGCGATTCCAAGGGNGGGAGTGAAATTTTATTTGTGTCAGGTACATTATTATGAAGACGGCAACGTGCAGCTGTTCTCTGAGAAAGAATGCAATGTAAAGATACAAATAAGTGTGAGCATGGAGTTCTTTCTTGATCTTTTGACTGGAATTATCAGATTATTTTCAGAGCGATGTTGAGAAGACGGCAAAAGAAATAATCCAGGCCATAAAAGACGAGGAGGGGAAATATCAGGTATTCACTTCATCTATGATAGTTGTTATTTCTCGGTTATTTCTCGTTCTTTTTTCTATATACGTAGTTATTTTTTTACGTTCCTATTGAGACAACATTAGGACAATTGGGTTTTCAGGAGAAAATCACCCAATTCATAATCAGTTATGCTTGTTGGATTTTCCCTCAGATATAAGATAAGGTTAGAGCTGCGGCTAATTAGGTGGACGCTGAAGATGTTTTTCCCCGCTATCGTTTCCTCTGAGACAGCTATTTGCTGTTTTTTCCAGTGTAGTCCCAGTTATATTTTGGAAGTGACGAACTATGCTCATCTGATGCCTTGGTTCAGTTTCTGCTCATCCGGTTTTCATTGCCAATGCTTCTGATCACTTATGTTTTTGACATCGTGCCCTTGAAAGTCTTTTCTTCTTTCTTTCGCTTATTTTTTCTTCTATTTCTCTTGTTCACATACTCGTTAGGAGTTTGTGGACGGAAGGTTCCACCATATAGTGCACCCTGTGCATAACTTGTTTTACCATTTGTGCTAGATGTATCTCTAGAGCAACGTAATGAAACTAGTCAGGCGTTCTTCCAAGAAATCACATTGCAAGGTAAAAAGTAAAATACGACGGGTTTTCCATGAGGTTTTGTCACTTGTATGAAAGTTGGAAGAACTGTGTCTGCGTTCTGGAACTGGGACCAGTTACCAATTTCATGTTGATTAAAAATCGTTTGTTTGCTATGTGAACAACACATGTTCGCCTTCGAAGGTACTTGTTTTTTGGGTGTTTCACATGGGACGAGGTAAACGATGTCTGTGTTTTACAGAATTGATCAGTGCTTTTGTGGGTGTGTGCTTCACGTTATGAGATGAGAAATGATTGAAAGTGTTTCTAAGAGTTGATATTGTTTTTGTGGAGGAAAGCATGTGATGACTTTAGTTCCGTATGGAAATTCGTGTTTATTCAGCAAGCTGTGCAGGAGAACTATGCATCTATGTCGGACAACACATTTAAAGCACTTCGAAGACAACTGCCGGTAATTCGCGCAAAAATGGATTGGCATAAGGCGAGTATTTGTCGTGCTTTTGATTTGGAATGCTGCAGCAGTTTGGCATGAGCAGGGGAGATCAGGATGGTGATGCGACCATTGTTGGCATCTGAGGCAGTGCAGATTGCAGTTTTTAAGAATAATTCTGACACAAATGTTTCCAGGTGCAATCGTACAGAATTGGCCAAGAAATGAAACCGCAGTAAAGTGAATGAGGTGAGTGATAGTGCTTAAGTGCTGTTATTCCGGCTCTGGTGTTCAGCGTGTTGTTTTCTAGTTTATGAGTGATATCATTGTTAAACATTGTTTCCAAGATTCTCTTCCCGCTTTAGTTCATGCTGATGTATTCTAATGATTTGATTTATTTCATCAGTCAGCTAGCTATTTAACTCAACTGAGTCTAGCCAGAGCGTTCACCAGTGTTTCGAATAATCACTATTACCTGCCTCCGCAGAGGCATGAAGATTGAAAACGAGGAAAGCTTTCTATGGGACCATTCTCAAATAGTTCTCTGCTTACTGTTTTCATAAGCGTTATCTGAAAAATAGAAGTGTGTTCGTTGCAATTTTCATCTACAGGCTTCTTTGAATGCTTTTTTCTAATCCATAATGGAGTTTTTAGGTGGAGCAAATTTTTTCTAAACAAATTTTTTTTTGTAATTATGATGCACTTGTATATCCTAATAAACTTTTATTATTCAAGTGTTGTACGTTGTTGCTGTCGACAATGTACGTGCGTTTGTTATACATTAAAAAGGATCAACCTGTAACGAGAGTCGTGTTGGACAAGAAACAAAAAGTGCTGTGGCATATGATATTTATGTATCCTAGAACAATTGACTCACAAGGTTGGTGAGTTGTGGGCAAAACGTTGGCCAGCAACCCGTACTTTTGGTCCCGGGCGCTGTGGTGATTGTCCTTCACATTGCCTAAGCCTCGCTCGCTCTCGCCTTCTAAGACAACTCACGATGTATTTGATTTGAAAATTGCAAAAATGTGTATCTCACAAAACATGTACCTAAATGGGTAATAACTTGTAAATTGAAGAGTAAAAAATTTTTAACGATAATCCCGTCTTAGGGTTGCGCCCCCATGTTTGACTTCCATGCAGAATCACAGTGACGAGTTGAGCGTATGTAACTTGTACGCTTTCATCCTCCCAGAGGAGACTGATTCCTATCAACCGACTTCGAAGGAATGGAAGCCTTGGTGGGAGCCTAGGTGGATATCGCGATCTGGAATTCGAACCCGTGACCATGCGTGCGTGATAGTGCGGGCGGCGCCACTTGTCACTACACAACCTCCACCCTTCCTTGCTCATGCAATTATTGATGTACCCTCTTGGATAACTGCAACGAGGTTGCGTATTGGGAGAAAGTTTTCGAAGCGGTCAGTAGCATTGGATTACACGATCTGTGTA
>UZAF01017286.1:0-50146 GCA_900617895.1 Haemonchus placei
TTGCTTTCCTTGAAAGTGCAAAATTTGAGGGTGACCTTATAATTATGAAACGCACTGTATATTCGTTCTGGATTTGAATCGGAATCGATAAATTAGATTTAATGGAAACACTAAAGGGTGAGCTTAACATTGAGCAATCTTTATTTGAAGCCTTTCGTGTCCCCATATATCGTGTTATTTCATATGAGAGGCTTGACTACTTCCTTTCATCAGTAGAATCGTCTCTCACTAGAGCGTACGCTACCGATCTACCCCACTAAGAAATGGTACAAATACGCATTCGATAAGTAGTTGGCAAGGTCTTCCGCTGAGTTATCCCATATGTTTGCTGTAGACCACTTATCTTCCTTTAATTTGAGAAAAATTCCCGAAGTAAAGCAAACATCGGGCGCTAATATAGCCGCAGGATACAGACGTGTTTATGAACCTTGGACCATTTCCTGATCTCCTTCATAATCGCTATGTATCTATGGAAAAACTGCCCGTTAAAACCAGTCAGCATTTCTTTACTAATTTTTTAAACACAATTTTCTGGTGTCATTGTTCAAGTGTAGAAGCTGCACCTTAAAGTCTCTCGCAAACGTTGTTATCTCCCCCCTTCGCCATGCTATTTGTGTTCACGAGGAAAGACGAATCCGCATTTTCGGCCGTCACTCGACTTTTGTGTTGACTCGCTTTATGAAAATAAATTGAATCACAAATGAATTACCCAAGGGTAATTTATTTGTGATTACCAGACTATGCCACATCAAAGCTCTGACTGTTAGCTGACCTTGGTCATACGTTAATCCAGCAATAGCTTCCGGCATATTTTTGAATCCTTGTGGCGCTACGTTGGGCGACTTTTTCCGTCACAAACTGTCAACATCCTAAGACATTTAAGTCTTTCGTCCGCTTATTTTTCCCTGTTTACAACAGGTCTATTCAATGCTGAACTGAACAAAACACCTCTCCAGCCTTTGTCTTGTTCTTGCTATCTTCTGATGCATTCGTCAATGAGGAACTGCTGACGGTTACTAATTTTAAGTTCTTTCGTCAGGCTCTCTGCCTCTAGTTTGCGTAAAGAGCTATGTGATGTAGCTGCACTTGTTTACAAAGGGCTGCCTTTAACCGCATTTTTTACCCGCCGTGGTCGTTCGTGTTCAGAATTGGGAATGGGGAATTTTTGATGAAGGAACTGGATTTGTCCTGTTGAAGTTGATTGAATGCAGTAGTCAGAATTTGTAATCTCAAAACGTTTCAAAATCAGCACGTAAGTAAAATTAGCTGCGTTAAATAGTGTACTTGAATTTCCCTTGTTTAAACCTATTGTAGTTCATCTTTCGCAGTATTCGTGAACTTTTTCATGGATGTTTCATCTTTGTTTGTGGAGTTATTTTAAATTCATAGAATATTCGGACCGGAGGCCAATCTCCACCATAATTTTGATGGGGACGCCACCTAGGGACGCCCTACATAGCCTCGTCGCTAACCTGCTGGAATCCTTCAGTGAGGGAGAACCTTCAGCGAAGGAGTTCCGTAGGATAATTCTGTTATTATTAACAAGTTTCAGCTTCATGCAGACGTTTCGGAGAAAAACTTTCAATTCTGACAGCAGGCCTGGCGGTTTTTTCGAAGCAGTTTCAACCCTAGTTTCTCTAATATGTCTTGGGAATGTCACGGTTTCTTGAAAGAAAATGATGTGAAATTGAGTTAATGTAGCTATGTGACCGCAAACGAGACAGCACGCTTCGTAATTGGTCAGCTTTCTTAGCTGTTTTTGAAATTTTAGCTCCAGTGGTGTAGCCATCTGCAGCTTGCGGTCTTGAAAGCAGACAATGATTTGTACGGGTTTTATTCGTTGCCTAACAACCGTATGTCTATCAATCATGGAGACCTCATTGCCATCTTATTTTACCGTTTTTCTCTTTTCACTGAAGAAAGATGGGGTAGTTGACGTTGTCCCATCCTTCTGGCTTGCACCATGTATCTGATTACTGTTGTTCAGTAGATAAGAAACAGGCTGCTGGTAATACACTTGTTCAGGTGTCTAAATGATGTTCAGCTTATGCCTCAAATGGTCTATTTCTTTCAGTGTTTTACCTCTCGCAGATGTTTTCCACTTGATGTTATTTATAATAGCATCTAATAAGGGTGGGAGTTTGAATCAGGTATGAGTTTCAGAGGCATGTGTTGCGACGTTCCTAGTCACTGTGCTGTTTGCGCCTTTGCTCCTTTTTATGATTGTTTTTGAATTTCCCTTCAGCTCGGTCCTACTTGTTTTCCTTCTCATGGAAGCTTTGCAGTAAACCTTTCCATAACACGTGGAAGCACTGAAGTTATTTTAGCATTCTGTGGTATCCTGTCAGTAACCGCTTTGATCAAACGGTGGCCCCGAAATCGAGTTCTACTTTTCTCAACGGTAGTGTTTAGAAAATGCTGGTTACGTTCCCCTCAAAAATGCGAATTATGTTTCGGATTACAACTTTAATATGATGTTTTTTCTGTTGGCAAATATTCGTGTTCAGAGGGTGGCTTCAGTGTACTCCAGGAAACCCAAGTAGTTTCCATGTATTGCGGCTGAAAATATCCACCTGGTACTTGCAAGAGCCATATAGGGAAGTAGTATCGGCAGAACACGATATCCATTCGGAGAGAGAGGATTGGTGGGAGAATTAGTTGTTCATATAGTATTCCCTTTAGGCGTCGTGCAGTCACGAAGGAGATGGGTCATGGTTATATCTTTGCTATCGTTAAAGGAAAGCTTCGAGTTAATGCTTTCAACAGGAACATCTTCTGAAAGTATGTTCGCCCAATTACGCACCAGTGGATTTTTTTTTTGAAGACCCTCTGGGCGCTTGAATTCAATTTCCGACGGTTGTTCGGCGCACACTGAAACGAGCTCTGTAAATAAGAAGAGTTACGCTTGAGAGCACTAGAGAACTATGACGCGAACTGGAGACTCTAAAGTTTAACTGGGCTTCCCCCGAAAATGTAACACTTTAGTACTAGCCGTGTTTTTTCTTCTGGTTCTTTCTGCTAAATAGCAAATCAAAAGCATAAACAATAATCAAAATTCGTACGTTTGACTGCTATTACCATGACTGCAGTAATGCCTGAATAGGATTATTAGTAAACTTGAAGAAGTCACGGACAGTAGGCAATCCTCAAGAAAACTATAAATACTCTCTGACGCTATGCTGCCTTTTATAGAGAAGGTAGAGCAGAACTGGGGATGAAGGCAGTTTCAGCGTCGTGACTATAAAAGTGGATTGCAGTGGGCAGGCTCCTTAGGACGAGCGTAATTTCTACCTGCTCTAGGAAACGAGCAGGTATCGGACTAATACAGTGGCTTTGGTTGTTACCGCACATATTTCAACGAAAGGCCTCTGAAAGTTTTTCTCAGAATACCGAAATTGCATAGCCCTCATGGAGGGGAGCAAAGTATTATAAGATCTATTGGAAATGGAAGATTCGAGCTCCCTCATCGAGTTTCCCTTGCCCTCCGTTGAGCTGTTGAGCTGGCCCGAATTGTTTTTGCTGGATAATCGATTCCAGGGCTTCATGAAGTCTCTTTATTTCACTGGATTTTTTTCGAAACCGTGAATTTTTCTTCAATTTGTCCGAAGTGTTGGAGTATCGTAAACTCATGGTCGGGCTCAACTGGCCGATACCAAAACGCCGTGGGAATCCATACTAGAAAAACTCCTGAGTGCAAATCTCATGTCAAAATTTCGGGAATGGGAACTAGTTAATGAGGACATATTCAGGTCGCGGAATCGCAACCTTACCTTTCATTAAGTCCTTATCGACTTTAGTTCATTCTCTAAGTGTAAAACTTGAACTTTTAAGAGGTTCTGGCATAGAAATGTCTTCGCCTGGTTGTCTGAATCAAATTTGCATTTTCGAGTAGCTTTCTTCGTCGATTCTGTTCGTTGCGTCCTTCGTTTGCGAGATTTGAAGCAGTCAAGAGTAGATTTCAGTTTTATACGAAAACTTTTTAACTTGTCTAAGACGACTCGATTATTTACGCAGTATTTTGTTGAATGCGCTTATTGGAATGTAGTTTTAATTAACATGACCTTTTTATCATTACTACCCTAACTGAATTATATTTCCCCAAACTGGCATTATGGAAAAGTTCTTCAACAGTTCCTTCCCCCAGAGGAAAGTTAAAAAGGATGTCAGTAGAAGTACAGGAAATATGTAACGAAATTAGACTTGGTAGAGCTGAATGAGAAGAACTTCAAGGACTTCGCTAAGCACGTTTCACGTGAAGTTTTCAAGCATAAATCCCAATTTTGCCCAGAATTTATCACGGCTCAATAGCTAAGGCAAGTAATGTGGCCATATTGACACTCTGCCATGCGATGTCCGAAACTTTTGGGTATTTCTTCGGGAACTGGTAACTTTGGTCGATAGACCAGGGAAGTTGCCGTTTTTCAAAGTGTTTTTTTTTCTCTGATTCCACTTCGTCGTTTCAACCTTATGTGGTGCACATTAGCTACGACGGTCCTCCGTGGTGGGGAGGGGAAATTCTCAGGAATAATTTGATTCCTTTTTGTTTAGTTCTCCTCGCTCTTCTAGAAATTCATTAAGGTCCTTGTTCCTTTACCCTTGTATCTCTTTAAGTCTTCTCTTTTCTTTTTTCTATTGAGTTTCATATTTTGTTTAGAGTGTTGGATCCGAATCAAACAACATCTTGTAGACTTTTTCGAGAAGGAAATATTCTGAGATATGAATAAGATTTATCATTTTCAAAAAATTTCAAAATTTGAAAAAATTTGATAGTGTAAAAATGAGTTGTGATTACTGAGAGTTTACGATTGTTTTTTTTTGCGTAGGATCGGCTTTTTCAATAAGAGTTTTGTCCGATTCGGCTGTCCGAAGTCTGACCAGAATCAGCCCGTTGACGTTCTTTGATGGGCATTTTCCTGGATGGCGATTGAATCAAGCTGGTGATTGTCGGGCAGAAAAGCTTTTAGTTCGAATAAGGTGAAGGCGTTGCTTAGAAGGGAATTCCAAAAAGTTGCACTCCATTCTCTCTTTGCTTTTTTAGCCAATGATACCTGCTTTTCATTGTTTTCTGTTAGTCCTTTGTAGAAATAGTTGCTAAGTAAGTAATTACTCGTCTTCAACTCCTTCTTTGAGGAGGTTCTCGAGGAGGGAAAGGTTTCAGTTCAAAGAAATCCTGAGTCTAGTTCTGACCTACAGAAGTGTTTTAATCTCTGGTTGTCTGCTTATTTTGAAAGACTTGAAACGCAAGAAGGGGATCGGTTTCTCAATATTTTCAGGATACGATAATGGTATACTTCCGCCTTATGAAGTTTTTAAAAAACTATTAATTGATTCAAATGATCCATGCGGGAGCAGTGGTTACATGTTTGTTTATTTTTTTTCGGCTGGTACCGATGGCTGGTTATTTACAGCACCTTTTGAAAACTTTTACTTTCCAATTCAATCGCCAAAATCGTTGTTTCACTCTGTTTCCCGTAGTGTTTTCACTCTTGTTGAATGGAATCAAAACATAGGCAAGTTGTTATGCGGGTCCAGCAAGAAGTCAAATACGCGTGATTTTAAAACGGAGTCAAATTCAAAATGTCAAAAACTTATTCTTATCATTTTCAAAAAAAAAACACTTTTTTCTTTGGGTGAATGCAAGACCGTTTGTCGTATCAGGCGCACTACCTGTTTAATTTGCATCTGCTTCTAACGTTTCCCTAGTAATAGTTTTTCCTTACGAAATGACAACATTCCATGGTTATATTTCGTGTCATTCGAATTTTTCTCAGGCATAGATGGCGTGTTTCTGCGATCGGTTTTCTATGAAATTTGTTCAGTGTCTGTCGCTACATTTGATCATAAGTAGTGCTCTCAAGGCCATTTTCGCATTAGTTGGACGTAATAGGGCGCTGTAGAATGAAAAACAAAGTTTTATAACCTCATCTAGGCTCATCTGCCTCTCTCCTCCAGTACAAGTTAATTGAAAACATATGGTCATAAAATCATCGTAAATGAGATACATCACGGTCGTCAGTGGGACAATGCCCGAAAACAAGTATTTTTGAAGGTTAGACGATTTCTAGTCTTCACCCAGGGTCAATAAGCGGTGAAGTATATGTTCGATCCTGAAAACAAGTTGTGTGCATGGCGTAAACCAGAAGAGCTAATCGTTCATGTTACTCTTCATATAGTTCATCGTTTCGCAATTTCCTCTCGAGGCCTTCCTTACACTTTTTCACAAGTAATTATGTATTCTCTTGGAAATGATTTCCTAGTTGCTTTTCATTCAACCAAAGATGTAGCCCCGTTACCTTCGGAGATAATTGGCGTCGACTTTCGATTTGTTTGCTCTTTCGCGCAGTTGTGACGAGCAGCCCTTCGAGACGGGCCACTGCCACCCTAACTGTCTATCGGATTCCTCTTTTCATTAGTAAAACAAACATTGGCCGTTCTGGGACTTCCCACGCTGACAAAGCCGTCATTTGTATACACTCGGACGAAGTGGTCCCAATTTGATGACAAAGCCGTCATTTGTATACACTCGGACGAAGTGGTCCCAATTTGACTGGGGCTGTTATGTATCTTGCAGCCTTCCTAGTTCAGAGACACTTTCGAGGAGCTTTCTCTGGAAGAATCTTGAGAGATCGAATTTGTCTTGCCACTGAAAGCTAAAATTCTCAGTACACTTGATTTTTTCCCCTACTTCCTACGAAGTGCGTTTCACTGGTACACTTGTATGTGTTGAGTGCACTCATCTGGCGTCGTCCCTTGATGCCCTTCAGATTTTTGCCCATCAGATTGTGAGCCCATGCATCTGCTCAGAGTTGCTTTGCAGTTTATAGTGTCCCCGTGGGTAGTATACATAATAGGCAAGAGTCTTAAGTGAATGTATTCATATGTGACATTGAGAAAGTCAGTCCATTTTTTGTACTCTTTACACAAACACTATTTCTATTTAGAATAGTATAAGCAGTTTTTCATATTTGAAGGCCCGGCGATCTCTAAGTCACCGTTGCTATCCTTTTAGCCTTACTTGGTAGATTTTTGAGGCCTAGCTATTTCTTGCCCATGAGACGTTAATTTTTGTGTAACCGAAAAAATCGAACACCAAACTAGCTCCGAAAGAGGAAATAGCGAAATAGGTTCCTGAAGAGTTTCATTGCTGAACAGCATATGGGAGTTTTGCTGGTAGACTAGCTCTAGATTAGCTCAAAGGTACTGCTAGCCAGGGAGCTACTGTCTCTACAGTCTACGCTACCGCGGAATGGGGTTTTTAGATATTCGTCTTTCTACATTTATAGTTTTCTTTCTACGTCTTTCTTTCTACACAAAGGTACTGCTAGCCAGGGAGCTACTGTCTCTACAGTTCACGCCGAAAAAGCTGAGCCTTCACCTTGATTCTTGTTCATTATTTCTCCGCGGAATGGGGTTTTTAGATATTCGTCTTTCTACATTTATAGTTTTAGGTCAGAGCTGCATTTAATATTTTTTACATATTTTTCTGTAACTCCATGAATTTTGACTTCAGATAACGAATGTGGAACACTATCTGCCTGTTCTGAAAACATTGGCTACGGATATTGTTCAAGTTTGTGAACGTATTGACGCATTACGGAAACGACTTGCAGCTCTGAAGGAGTTCGAGCAGGTATGTATGTAAGCGTTCTTAGAGTAAGAAGAATTTTTTAAGGACCCTTTCACCACTATTTTCTGCTGAGTATTATTCTTACCCTATCGGAATCCGCTAGTTTTTATTCTCTACCGTAGTTCTGCAGTGGTTGTTATAAACGAGTAGAAGTCGCCGCCTGTGGCTACCTCTGCTCCTAATGGGAGACTCCTGGTAATAAACACTTCCTGGNTGAGAACATTGGCTACGGATATTGTTCAAGTTTGTGAACGTATTGACGCATTACGGAAACGACTTGCAGCTCTGAAGGAGTTCGAGCAGGTATGTATGTAAGCGTTCTTAGAGTAAGAAGAATTTTTTGAGGACCCTTTTACCACTATTTTCTGCTGAGTATTATTCTTACCCTATTGGAATCCGCTACTTTTTATTCTCTACCGCAGTTCTGCAGAGGTTGTTATAAACGAGTAGAAGTCGCCGTCTGTGACTACCTCTGCTCGTAATGGGAGACTCCTGGTAATAAACACTTCCTGGGATTGATATGTTTTTTTTTTCGTTCTTTGCTGCATAAGTAGAAGGACCTTTCTTGCAACGGTTCTTTTTCACTTCCGAGGAGAACAACTTATGCCGAACACATCCATAAATCGTGCTATTACCATTGATGATAATTGCTTTCCGGGGGCTAGCACCGTATCTCATTTTGTCAGTCAATTCAGTTTTACCTAATTACCAGAATTGTTATTGTGGATAGCACACTTCCTGCTGTTTTCTATTTTATTTCGTACGAATTTGTCAGTTTTCGCTTTCGGTGGGCGTGGTTCCTTGCAGAATTCGAGTAAATGACCTTAGCTTATCCCGATAAACTTACCCTCTTTTGTTCTGGGTGCAGCTGTGTCCTCGGTGATGCTACCTATATGTTCCAGCAGTTTTATGTAGGGTCCACTTGAAGAATGTCTGGTAGATGCAACGCAGCATCGAAATTCCCAAGTGAATCATGCGACAGAAACTCTACTGTCCCCTCTGAGATTTGCTTTTTTTAATATTTCCCAAATCGCCGTTTGAGACGATTTCAAGGCCTGCTATTTATGACATCGAGTCCGACAAACTTTTCTTTGATGGGAATTGCCATAGAAAATGCTGGCCCTCTCTCTTCGTGATGTTCTAAGCTGCCAAGATGCCTATCTGAGTGCCCATAACAAGCTCATCTCACCCCAACTACATTTCTTCTGCAGCTTCGGCCATCGTCGTGGTTGATGCGTGCTTGTACTTCTCTCACAGGGCTCCTAGGCGAATTATTCACTGGCGAACAACCACTCGATTTTCCTATTGTTTTCTGAGGCGTTATGTCTCATTTGTATGGGATGATCTTGCTCATTTTTTGTTTATCAACTATTGCCTGTAGCTCTTCGCTTTGCCATGGTGGTAGGGTTCCGAACTAAATGGCTGAGACATGGCTAGAAATAAGTATCCCGATGAAATGGCACAGCAGGACTTTGAAAAGTCCTAGAAAATTGGTTTTTTTAGGCTGTTGTAAAAGGTTATGTAGGACTTAATAACTTGCTGCCGTGACCTGAATTTCATTTACGAGATACAGTAGCGCTCAGAAGTCTGCGGCCAAAGGCTTCTTCAGTTGTACTTTTCCGTCGTAACTTCTTTCTTATTGGATCTAATCATGCGAATTTTCAATATGTGTAGCATGGATGTATTGTGAATATTTACCACTATCAACCTGCAATATGATTGCGGTCCAGATATACCAAAGGGCTTGAACTCAAAATCAACTGGGAATATAAATGATGGTCCTCTTGAATCTCTTTCCTTTTTGTCATGTCTAAAGTGTACGAGCGGTAATGCCGAACACAATAGATGAGAAAAACGCACGTAAGATGTGATAACTGCAGACGTTACTAACTTTGCTTCTAGTGAATTCTGCTACCGCAACGAACATCTTACTCCAGTTATATGTATGCTGTTGTTTTTCACCAAGAAAAAAGTTATGAACTAAAAAGGATAAGAGCATTTGGCCGAAGACTTTTGATCGCTACTGTAAATTGGTTCTGAAAGGTTTAAATGACTAATAGAACCACATATTTCTGCAATATCGATGATCAGGCTGTCAAAACTGTCAAGTAAATGATTGTATGGGTAAACAAAAGGCGAATGAATTATCATGATTCACATGAACATGGCGTAGCGACGAAAGCGCTCTTCATGAAAAAAAGCGTTCCTAATATCAACCTCAACTGCGGAAGAATTAATGTCAGAACGAAAGATAACAGCGCCGAAGATTCAGAAAGATAGATGAGGGGGGTTAGGAAGCTCGTCGTCAAAGAAACGCGACATACATGGTCTCCTGCAGTTGTTATGAGTGGTCAAAGACGTTCCTAGGCTTCAGTCCGTTCGGTAGGGCTCAGTCACGATTGATCCTGTTTTCCGAGAACTCAGCCCAGTCCACTTAACGTCATGGACATCGCTGAGACAGAAGCCCAATTCTATTTTCCACTAATTTACGTGCCCCAAGATGCTATCCATAGACACGGTTCGAAGGCGAAATCTCAGAGGATTTCTTGGAATGCCTAGTGATGTGATGAAGTCTGCGATGGATGGACGTTCTCCTCAAGTTCCCTACCCTCCATTTGTGGCAATTTGGGATGTCCGTCGTCTTTTTAAAGGCTCATGCCCAGCTCTGAATGCATAATATAAATTATGTGGCTTTTTTATAATACAAAATTAGCTATTTGAACATTAACTGTTTAATACAAAATTAATAACCTTCGACAGCTACCTAGATAAGGAAAGACACCCTTGTATTCAATATTATCAATTAATTGTGTTTGTGATCGGTCATTTTTAAAGCGCTGTGAGTCTCTGGAAGTTGATTTAACCTTTCGTCTTTCAAATTACTTTGTGTCCAAAAAGGTTCCTTTCAAAGTAAAGTCACAATGGATATCATGAGTGCACAAATTGTGGGTTGGCTTAGTTGTCCGGAGGCACGACCTGTTCCGCTTTTATTGTAATTTCCCTACTCATAGGAAAGGCCCATCAAGCCATTAAAATCTTTTTGGAACAACCTTCTCAGAAGTACACACGGGAGCGTGAATGGGACTTTCTCAGTGTTGTAGTTTTTTATGCAAAACCGGTATCGAGTTTCCGTGATGTTTATTGAGAAGTGCATCTGTAGTATTTCTGAACTGCTGCGTAAATGCTCGTTGTCAAAGGGGTTGACATTGATCATACGGCAACGACAGCGAGAAATGAATATACACAATCAAGCTGAGCACTTTCTTCGAGTGTACGGTGATTGTAAGATAAAATGAACATATTCATTCTACCTTCTGTGAGTTGTTACCACCTTTCTCGGAATTTCATCTCGTTTTCGTGAACAGTCAATCTCTCATTCCACCCTCAGAATGAAGTTCTTTCTTTCGCAACGCAGTCCTGAGCGTGCACGAGTTCTTGAGCTTTGAATAAGTTGAGTTTTCTAGGACATTTGAGGTAGAATTTTCAATTCTTAGAGAAGGTAGAAATTCTACCCGACATCCATCCTTAGCAGAAGCTCTGCTTTTTAATTTCGCCTCCTCTGCTCTGTTTTTTGATTCTTTTGTTTTCGCACTTCCATCGTTGAAGCATTTCGATGGTTTCTTGTCTTTCTAAAAGTTCATCAGCGATTTTTTCAGGAAATTCATCCTAATCGAAGCAATCTACACAGATGTTCCGTCTTTTAGAGAGTAGTACTCATATAAATCCCTTCTCCTACTAAATTTCTCTTCCTCACCTTACTAACTTTCCGAACAGCTTGTTTTCTGACTCTTACATCCTTTCTTTGGTTTGAAATCTCAGGAATCGGTGGCTCAGTGTGTCTGTTTATGAGATCGATGAATGAGCCCCTCAGAACCCCTTTACCATTCATTCCACTTATTCAAAATTCACCATACGTGCGTGTTAATAATTAAGTGTGGTCGTGCACGATCGAGGAGGGAAAGCTTCCGCGTTCAAGTCCGGTTGAGGGTTGATGTCGTTTTGAATATTCAGGTAGATTCTAGTTTGTGTCTGAACCAAGCGAGGGAGTTGGCTAGATTAACCGCTCCGCTCCTAAGAAATGTCTACCTCAAGAAGGGCATAGCCTCATCGAGTGTTTTCCCTCTTTTTCGTCATCAGTTTTTCTGGAACGTCAATCAGCAAACTGCTTCTGTTTGGATGTTGGGCCTTGTCTCGACAAATTAGTTTATCCTGAAAAATGCCATTAAGTGTTCGGATCGGCAATGAGTTTTTTCTTTGTGGCTATTTCGGGGCATTCGAATTGAAAGGCGTCGTGTCGTGGATAATGAATTAAATTTACGTGATGGGAAAAAGGCGTGAATGTTACCTGGTGCACGAGGTGGAGATAAAGTGCAGATTGTCTTGAATGAACTTCATATCGTGCCGGAAACATTTTAACGTTACTATTTCTAAGAATCTGCCGATTAGTGCAACTTGTTTTCAGCAGATGAAAATATAGAAGTACAGGTGTTTCCTTTAAATTAAAGTCGGAATGAAAAATCTGTTTTCACTCGCTTTCTAGCTTCCTGTCGAAGTTCAGGCAATGTTCATAGCTCCTACTTGACGTGGGTTGAAAACGTCCGATGATCCTTGTCGCTTCATGCATCAGTGCAGCTCCTCACGATTGTTCATCTTCGGTTCATCTCACTTTTGCTTGACTTGTTCCAGAACATTGTGAGCGATTGAGTTAGCGTTCAGAGCTTATAGCAATTGAATGGCGCTCGTCGGACGAGTAACATTTTTTTTTACTNTCTTTCGAAAGATTTTTTTTTTTGGATTTAGGTCTCAGAAGTTTCTGAACTACCCAAGTCGTTACACAGCGAGGCTCTTGGATACAGCCACTTGAACTACTGAATTAAAAATTTATCTTTCACTTTTTTCTTCCAAGTTTTCAAACAGAAGCTGGAGCTGTCTTCCGAAAGAAATCCTGTCTGGGAATTCAGTGTGTATTCATCAACATCTGCTTTTTTTCAAAAATTCTTTATTATTAATTTGCAATTGACAAACAATCAGATGTGTCCTGAACTGCAAACTTTCTGGGGAAAAACGATACAGTCGCTCGTGTTGTAAGAAAATCGAAAAATCGCTGATTTTCAGTGGCTAAGTGTCAAACGTTAAAATTTATTTTTAGAATCATAATTTATTTGATGTTGACGTCTAGGGTCCGTTGCTATGAAATAACACTTAGATATTCGTTATGGCCTTCGACACAGCCTAGCAGCTCGTGGCCTCTCTTTGCAGTTTTCCTTGATGTTGATGATTAAAGATGAAATTTCGTCCAGTTTGTGAAATTGGAAAGCTGCCAAAATTGCACTTCGATTTAACAATATTATTTGAAACTGGGGGACCTTTGGTCACAAAATAAACTTGAAGTCCTGGTGGTGTAAGGAACATATACCGATCGATCCGGTCAGACCTATTTCCAGCCCAATCATTCCATTGCCTCGGGATTTTGTGGTTGGGTTTTCTTAGAGTCGATCGGTAAAAAAGTTACTGATCGGTACGGTACCCTCACCCAAATTACTCCAATTGTATGGAAAAAATTCGCAGTCGATTGGTTTTACATAGGGTTGTTTTTATGAGTGGCACTTCTGCTGTCATGCAACAATATCTGTTTGCAAACGGGAAAAATGGGACAGTATTGGCCGCGAAACTTTGTCATTTGGAGGGGCACAGAACTGGAAGCAGTACACATTCATCGAGATCTCTCGCTCACTATAGTTTGCTCTATCCTCTTTTACACTTCTTGCTCACTTCCTTACTTCTATGGGCTTCTCATCGAGTTTGTGCTGAATCTTACGTCCACTCTCTTATGCTGGAAATCGAATGTAATGCCACACTCTTAGCATTTATCCGTTTTGAACTTCCAATTATGTTTTTGCCATACTCATCCCTCCTAGTCTATTTTTTATTCAGGGATTTCAGCATTTCATAATTTGTTTTCAGAGTTGATGTCTCCGTTGGATTCAGATGTGATGCAATCATTGTTGGTGCTGTTTTCATTTTTGTTTGTACGGTCCTCTTCTCTTTTATGTAATCAATGCGGAGGTGAACGATACAGTGGTGGTTTACGGTGGGTAGACTGCTTTAGTCTTAGACTCTTTCCTTTTCCAAACAAAATTACTGTAGTAAATTTGAAAAGTAGATCGAAATTCAGTCGTTTGCCTGTTTCTTGAATTGCTCGCTTTCACTGTGTGCCTTCAGAAACGGTCAAGAATTGTTTGCTCTTAAAATGACTTACACATCAACTTGCGGGTATTTTTCTTGGCATTGATTTCATCGATAGATTTTTGAACTACAGGCTTTCAACTCTCCAAATCACTGGATTAATAAAAATTGCCTGAAATCTTTCGAAAATCGATGATATTGAGGTATTCCAATTTTCTATTCATTTTCAGGTTACTGCGTGGTATGTGTTGTAACGTGAGTACAGTTGAATGTGCCGCTGGATTGATATGTCTTCGTGCTATGGTTGTATCACCTCGAAGAAGTTTTATATTATCAGGATGCCATATTCCAGAGGACGGGTTGATAGGTTGGTTTTTTGTTTTGGCCCTCATCAGCGACTTCTAATGGTAGGAGATGTGATGGAATGGTTCGAGTTTGTGAGTGTGTTTTGAATTCGCCATGCATTTTGTTTTCATTTGGAATTCATTCGTAGAGGGGCCAGAGTATGTAGTCTGATATTTCTGACTTATACGCTGGCTCACCCAAGCCACTTTATGATCTTCGTTCTTCCGAACAAGCAAAGCACCGCTGTGCCATAGCGCTGTGAACCCATGCGCGATTTCTTAGGCCACGCAAGTGTCGGCCACCCCGTTCTGTACTGCTCTGAAAGGAGCGAGTTACTGTAAGGGATAATTTCCTATATGGTAGCCCCCCCCCCTTCAATTGAAAAATCGCTCTCGAGCTCACCAAGTCTGTTCTAAACCCGTTCGCTTCTTTCCCGGAATGAACAAGGTTCTCTAGTCAAAGTTCTCTGTGATGTATCACTTACATCATGCTTAAGCAAACTTCGCGAAACTGTTCTCAACGAGTGTCGTTTTTAAGAAACTCTTCTTTCAAATAAACAAAGCAATCGGACACCTGATACAAAACTAGTTTTTGAAGCTACATCTTCACTTTGAGCGAAGACCAAATGCAAAGAAGCATTTCGATTGAAGAAATTTCAAGAAAGATATTTTCAAAGAAGTTTTGTCAGCATTTGTACTTCGATTTTTCATGCCCAATACCGCATAGGTTTCTTAGTGTACTAATTTGCATAACAGTCCATTGTCAGATCAGAAACCCTGGTAAGAAAAGCTCGATTTCTTCCGGAACGAAGGGTGTCAGTTCTAAATCACACATCTCCCTGTTGACTTGAAGGACCTATTCACTTGCTAAGAATGGATGGGTGAAGCGCAGAACTATCCAAGAGCCCCAACCCTCCCATCACTTGCCTGTCATAAGTCAGGTTTGCTATAATTATTTTATCGTGGTTCAAACGAGTAATGGCGGATTGCGAAATCCGTAGAGTGTTGAAGTTCTCAAATTCCTTCAAAACTAGCTGATTTGATTGAAATATGGGGATGTACAGCTAGTTTATCAAAAAAACCTTTTCTTCCAGGTTGCGATTTTCATCATCTTCCACATAATGCAACGATCCATCGGTGCGTCTGTCTAGATCAGACGTGCCAGTCATATTTTCCGATGGGCAACTGTTCCTTATCGACGTCGTCGCCTGCGACGACTACCATGGAATCTCGTCCAAATCAACTTCATCGAAAGTCTCATGCACTTAATGCGGCCACCACAATACAAACAGAAACCACTACCTCTATTACGGCTCTGACTACCTCATCTCCCCAACTCGCCCCTAAAGTTTCTTATCATGCCGAGCGCACCGTTCCAATTAGTTACAGTAGTTCGCAGGCTTCATGGCGATTTTCTCTTGTCGTTAGCTCTATTCTAGTAGTTTTAAATGCTCTCAATCGATTATCAAACTGATTTTGTAAACAACGACAACAGTGGGAGGCTTTGATCGTGTCGGAGATTAGAACGTTTCTTTCATGCCTTTTCATTTTAGTTCCCATTTTTTGCGTTGTATTGAAAGTATTCTGAAGTAGACTCTCATTGAACTTATCTACGGGTATGTTTTCAGAAGTGCTTATTTATTATTCAGAGGACGCTTGCTGTTGTAAAAAATTGTCATTATAGTAAATTTTTTTTGTCATTTTTCCTTGTACGTGTTAGGGAATGATCGATTCCGACAAGTGCTGCTAAACTTTGCCTTAAGGCTGATTCAATTATGGCTCAAAATTAGCTCGGCCTGTGATAGCTGGTGCCAGTCAAGGGATCGATTTCCGCGTACCTCAACCAGACCTCTTTAGTTCCCTAGTCAAGAGATTCCAACCTAAAAATCTGAGTGCATATTCAACGTACCTTCCAATTCCTGATAGAAGTCACGTACGTGGCAGCTATTCGAGGTTCCGTCGAAAGCGGTCTCTCTGGGATTTTTTACGGCATTTAATCAGAAGGAACTACAAGGGCTTTGGATGGCTGAATAGATCGATTATGAAGTTTTTTCTATTTTATTACTGGTAGCTGGTAAGTAGGAGCCGAGATGGTGGACCAATGGCTTAGGTTGGTGCCATAGTCTAAAAACTCAGATGAGTCTGAAAGGTCAAAAAGAAAATATTTTTGTTTATAGGACTGGAACGCATGAGAGCGTGTAAACAAACGCTATCTAGCGCTGGCCTACTTATACCCCCTGCTTAGAAACCAAAACAATTAGAAGCTGCTGCAAACATGGGATTTACAACTCCAAACAATTCATTTGCTAAGGTATGAACCTCTGGAGCATCGCTGTGTTGATAAGTCTCGATTAGTTTTTACTGTTGGTTTAAGTAGCCGGTAGAATCGATCGAATCAATCGTCCTTGATCCGGTGCAACTGTCTGTAGACCGCCCTGTAGTCAGAATAGACAAGCTTTTGCCACAAGCCAATGTTAGCTACTACCTGATTGTCTCTTAATGGTTGTGTTCTGGCGCCCTGAAGGACCATTACTTACAAGGATGGTTATTTATATCGATCACCCATTATTATTAAAATATATCGCTTGTAAAGAGGTGCGAGGCTGGAGCCTTTCAGCCCCTCAAAATTCACTCCAAATCTTGATTCACCTACATATACTAAGATTAAACAGTTTATTCATGATATTCATACATTTACTTAATCAGTACGATGATATTCATGACTCAACTAATCAATAAAGAGATCTTGACCACGTAACACGATTAAGGTGAACCCAAAACCGTAATCCAATTGTTTTCAGCACAAAATTATACTGCTGCTATAGACGACATAATAAAACGAAGACTTGGAATAGTGCAGAAATGATTAACTGAACTCTCAATCTAAGTAATAGACAAGGGAATGTATACATTTAGAATATATGTGAATTACAGAATGACTGCAACCTCGGAACATTACTATGATGCCATGAGGTTGTAATATAGAAGAGGAATACTTTCTAAAAACTTAGCTCTAAACAACGCATATAACAGCGTAATCACCGTAACCGGGAAGGACTAATATTACAACATCATTGAACAAGAATCATCACTCACATATCAAACTATCCTACGGTGGCGATTCCATCGGATCGAAGAACTGACTTGTGGTCGCGTACAGATGACGGAGGACCTGCTTACAGCTTGGCTGATCTTTCACCAATTTCACCACAGTTCGGAACGTCGACACTGCTCGATTCAGCATCCACGCCGGATTGTGATGGCCTTCCACTGCTTGCTGAAATAAGTAAACGATTATTTATCTCTTTCACACCTGCGGGAATTAGGTAGAGGTAACAAATTGATTACCGTAATAAAATTAACAAAGTGCGAATTAAATTCCGAAATACCGCCTCGCATCTCGTAAGGAATCTGTGGCAACAAATCTTCCAGAGCTTTTTTCAGATATGTAACCTTAAGTGAAAAAGTTCAAATACAATCGTTCAAAAAATATGAACATTGGGCAGTAATCAATAAACTCACCTTCATAGCAGTGTCATTATCCATCAAAGGTATTTTGAAACAGTTCAAGTATACTACATCACGATTCAATGATTGAATAGCCTTAAAAACACATGAATAAATAGTAAGGCCCCTCTGAATAGGCACGTCTCTTACGATTAGACAGCCGATGAAAGATAAGAGTGAAAACAGTTATTGTAATGAATATCAAAATGAAAGCAGAAGGGAAAATTGAAAAACCTGAGTTCTCAGAATCTGCTGCTGTGCTTGCTGTAATAATCCAATTTGACTAACTCCCAAACCACCTACAGGAACACCAAGCACTGGAACACCGCCTGATCGACCAAATGTGGATAGATTCTATAACATAACCATTTAAAATGAGAAGGGAATAATTACCAACTACTGTAACTCAACTAATTCTTCAGACAGCTATCAAGTGAAGGAAAAATCAAAATGAATGAGCAGAAGTTGAAAGTTCACGAAGCTTAGCAACCCTATCAACACCAACCTTATCACGCTCATAATCATTCCATGCTTCCCTCAATTCTTCTTCTGAAAGCTTTTCTTCTTCAACGTGAGCAAACAGAGTATCATGTTGGAAGTAGTCAACAACAGCATCCTTCTTGGTCAGCAAAATTTCGGCCAATAGTCGATCCTTAATCAGTTAATATGCAATGGGGTTCTATTCATTTGAAATAGCATCAACAGTTTGGTAAAGAGTCAAAGCTGCTATGAATAAATTACAGGGATAAAAATTTCACCTTCGGTGGAGCGAAACTCGGTCGGCTCTCGGCATCGTTAGGATCCAACTCTTTGGGATCGAATCTGCAAGCTAATCTTTTGAAAAATACAAATGAAGTTCTACAGGCGGAGTTCTATTTTGAACGACGCTCAATCGCTGTGGCCTACACAATCATATGAATATCGAGAAGAGTAAAGAAGAAGATCAGCTTTTCCTCATATAGTGAAGCTCTTAAAACGAGCTGCTTTTCAAGCCTAAAATATAATTGCATTCTCCCAACCTTCCTCTTCTACTTAATGAATTCTGTTCTCACTCCATTTTCTCTCAAGTAAAGAATCTACACGACCCAGAACAACAAGGATGGTAATAAAGCTGACTTTCCGAGACCAGGGAAGTTCTGGAGGGCAATGAAGTAATCAAAAAAGCCATTCACATGTAAAGCTCCTCAAGATCGTGGCCGTCGTAATGGCGTTGAATTTGAGCTTCGTCTACTACTCTCATAGAGGTAGACTCTTTTGTCACTTGGCGCTTGTAGATTCGTTCCTCCATTGTACCCTGAAGGTAATGTGTAAAATAAAGAGGTCTCAGCTAGAAAGCACTCTAACTATGAAGCCGAAAAGCATTCAACCTTACCTGAGCTATGAATCGATAGATATACACCGGCTTTGTCTGACCAAATCGATAGACACGGAAAAGCGATTGTGTATCATGCGAAGGATTCCAACACGCGTCAAATATTATGACACGGTTTGCAGCAACCATATTGGTTCCAAGGGAGCCAGCTCTTGTGGAAATCAACATTAATCTGAAAACATATTTGCAATGGAAAAATTCAAACCTATAAGCATTATTTATCACTGGTTAAGTCTTATATTATAGAAACAAAACAAATGGAAACTGATAAAAATAGGACTATTCACAGCTATACAATCTAAAAATATCTCCAAGTTCATTTATTCGCTTCTGGAGCCCTAGGAACTATTTATAAAGTTCACGATGAGTATAAATGAAATACTCACCGAGCACGCAAATTCCTAGGGTTATTGAACTTCATTTGCACCGAATCCCTTTTGCCAGACTGTACAGACCCGTCAATTACCATGTAATCCTTACCCTCTTTCCATCCCCATTTCTGAAAATATGAACCGTAAATGTCAAGCAAACGCCCCATCCAACGAATAGTGATTACCTCGCCATCGGCTTTCACGGCCTCATGACCATCGGAGAACCACTGCCCTGTTTGATCGAGGAACTCCAACATCCTTTTTATAAGGCTCAAGGACTCAAGCGACTGAGAGAAGACCAGTCTAAATTTAATTCATGGATACAAGGTAATATCTTTTCTAAAATGTTCAGGACTGACAGCTTATCGCCAATTTCTTCACACTTCTTCATTATCTGAAAGAGGAGAACCAGCTTGTTGCTGAGCGTGTAATCGTCTCTATCAGCTGGAGAAACAAGACCGGACTGGGCAAACCTGAAACCGTTGTAACAGAAGTATTTATTTATTTTCTATTTATTTAAAGACATGTCATGAAATATTTGTTGAATTAACACCATGCAAAGAACATAGGTCGGCTGGAAGGTTTTTCTATTTATATAATCTTAACTGAGATAGAAGTTGGAAAGTTGCTAGTAATGCCCTTTCTCATAATCCCAGCAGAAAAAAACGTTTCAAAAAAGTTTACGAACCATCCACTGTACTCTGGCGGTGTCTCCATATCCCGACCTTCCATTTCTGGGTCTTCTCCAACCAATCGCCTCGATTTTCTTGTTCTATTCGTTTGATTATTTTCGTGATTAGAGTGAGTTTCGTCATCTGACGAACTAAAACTCACTATAAATTAGAAGCATAGGAATGGCTACAACGAAGACTACTATGCTTTGAATTGGCACTCGCTGAACCAAAAAAGAAAAGACTCGCTGAACCAAAGAAGAAAAGACGCTTACATTAAAACGATATCGCTGTCGCTGCCCTCCGCTTCCACCTTTCCTTTTTTCTTTTTCTTGGATGAATTCGTTACAACAACTTCATCATCGTCGTTGTCATCACCCGATTCAGAACCAGAAAGTGAGTCTTCGTCGTCGCCGTCGTCAATGAAGTTCTCCTCCTCCGAAAGCTCTTCGCGAAGAATGCGCTGAAAAAACTTACTTAACCCTAGACGATGCTTTTTTGTATAGAAAAGCCCCCTAAAACCTTGTATATTTCACCAACCTCTCTTTCTTGCTTCTCCTCATGAAGAATAAGCATATACGGATGCGTCCATACGCGTGCGAGTACGTGGTAATCTGGCAGAAGCCTTTTTGATAATCTAGCATCGTCATTAGCCACACCAGCCAAAAATGCTCTATAATTTACGCGAGATGTTCACAAAACTTGCCATTTTTTAACTATTAGATGAATCCGAATAGACAAATTGTGAGTGCGTGGAAAGAAGATGGAAAACCTTTCAGTCGGAATAAAGTGAACACTCGAAAAGGATGAAGGAAGAAAGGAATAGAAGAAGAGGAAGGGGTGAAACGTTTGAGTAAGAAATGGAGGGATAGTGCAGGAAAAAATTGAGGACGAGGGTGTCCCACAAACCGTCCTACCTGTATAGCTCGCATTGCCTCGGGGTCAGTCGAACATTTATTACATATTCTTGCTTTGGTGGGATAGCTTCCATCAACACTCGATAATCCTTGCGCTGTAAAATCTATGTTTACTGTTATGTTGTGAGCACAACCTAAGGAAATCGTCAAAGGCCCAAAGCTATAAATACAGATAAGTTCAAAAAGCGTAGCAAAACGAAATCAAATAGTAATGAACTTGCCCGAGTATCAATACAAAGACAGCGAATACATATGTAAACCTGAGGTTAAAATACTCAACAGAACACATTCTCCGTCGTTTCACTGGACTCCCGAGAAACCCACAATTCCAAAGTGCACTGTAGAACTCACGTCAACACATTTCTTGAGATGCTCGAACAGGACGTGACATCTTCTTTTCATAAATTTCACTTCCAAAGGTGTTGCATCTTTGAGCCGACCCCTGAAAACTTTTTTTTGTTACCCCAAGATAAATCTCCTAAGTCGACACAACATGCACGTACCGCATAATGATATTTGCAAAACGATTAGCAAACTCTGTCTTTGTACCAAGTAATCCGGGCTTCACGAAATTCACCATGCAGTGATCTTAACATAAATATCCATTAACAACGAAAATAGAAAAATGGAACGGTTTTTTTTTCAATAATTTGCCCTGGAGGAAGAACGCTGCAAAACAAGTTGGGAGATTTCTTTGTTACGCTGCGGTCACCGACCCTTGCGATTTTTTGAGAGTCATCGTAGGCTATACCACATAGGGTATGGGACCACTCTCAACTATTACACTCAATATACTGTACAATATACTGTAAATCATAACCAAAAAAAGTTAGCTAACTAACAAATATTTCCTTACATTCCATCAGATTATTCTGGAGTGGAGTTCCGGTAAGGCAAATTCGTCGTTTTGTGCGGATTTTAACCATCGTCCTCGATAGTGCAGACTCGTCGTTTTTCAATTTATGAGCTTCATCGCATACAACCAAATCTGGGCCTGAACGAAAGCCCCATCACTGAATAATTCACTCCGGACTGTTCCTCTTCCTTCTCACCTGGATCCTGTAAAAACTCTCTAAACTGCTGTTGCAACTTCAGAAGCCGCTTGTTCCTCTTAGACGGCGGTTTTTTCGGTTGAGCACGTTTCTTTTTAGCCTCATCCTCGTCGTGTGTCAGTATACGAAACATATCATAACCTATTATCATCACAGAAGGAACTGAAAGTGGTCATGCTTAGCACGAGCAAAATCACCTCGAAAAGATATCCACCTACCCTCACAGTTATACCAGTTTTCTAGCGCAGCATGCCTATCATTGTATGTTTTGAAGGAATCAAGTTCAAGAACCTGAATAAAAATGAGCTCTCAACGGTAAAATCACACATGCGCAAAGTATCTACCTCAATGAGAGCCAGCTCTGGATCATTGTCTTCCAACCACTTTTGGAACTCCTTGTACCAATTTATCACGACATTCTTAGGAACAACCACCAAAACTCTTTTAGCATATTTTTGGGTTTTGGGATGCAGCATTACGGTGTGAAGAAAAGCGATGACCTGAAAACCGAATTATTACTCCCTTCTGGTTTGTGACCCTAACATTTCGTACCTGTAACGTTTTACCCAGACCCATACAATGGGCCAAGATGCCTCCACCGCCTTGTTCCTCCAACCTGTCGATGGACTCAAAGGCACTGTCATACATGAATTGAATACCTTGAGCTTGATGAGGCTTTAGTACGCGCACCTGAAAACAGATATAAAGTAATGTACTCCCATTGTGCTCAGTAAAGAATCGTAATCCACATTGGTAAAAATGAAGGTAATATTAGGAGGGTTCAAACAGATGCTCTCACCAGCGAAGGGTGAACGGAGACCGGAATAGGAGGATCGCCGTTTTTATCGGGATCGACGACCACAGACTGAAAATTTTGCTTAAAATTATGTAACAGCACGCTTCAACTTGTTTCCGTTACTTGATGAAGCACTGCACAATATAAATCTGCCAAGTTTGTATCCCTGCAAATTTACCTTCAATTTCTGTACTGTTTTAGAACCGTCTACAAGCGCTGCTGCAATATCTACACCTTCTACAAGCTCGATTCCATTAAATTCTCTCTGTTTCTGTTCCAGACGTTTTCGGCGTTCCTAGAAACGGTAGTTAAAGACAAAAGATCCTAATCCAAACCCAAAACTGATATAACCTTTTCGGCTTTCTCAGCGTCCAGTGTCTCTTGTTGCAACTTATCTTTACCCATAATTGTTTTCGTGGCTCTACTTCCTTTGCCACTCCTTCTCTTTTCGACTGCCTGATCACTGTCGTCAGAATCCTCCGCCGCAGCCTATGTTACAAAACGATTAATACTATGCCTTTCGGCCAGTATAATCCCTAGCAACAGAGCTATAGTTCACAGCATAAGCCTGATTAACCCCGTAATAAGATGTCACTAACAAATCCCACTTTGCTATGGTTAAAAAGTGATGAAGTAACGAGCACCGAAAATTCTTCGAGTCCTTTCTGTGGAAAGGGGGCCGTTTCTTCATCAAAACTGTTTAGACAGGCAGATTTTTGAAAACATTCGACAATGTGCTCTTGGATTCAGGAAGCCAGAGTCTGCCGCTCACTCAGACCTACTAGGTCAGAATTTGGAGTGTTCAGAACGAACAAGTTCTCGCACACCAGTTTCAACACCCTTTTGCAAATGCTTTGTCTCACACTTTATTTTTCGATTACAGTAACAGAATGTGCAATATCTGCCTGATTGTCTTAACGATCATTGGATCACAAGATGCCTACCCTTCTTTTCTTCGATTTCGGCCTCTTGATAACAATCTCATCTTCTTCGTCGTCTACATCAGATTTTGCGTCTTCATCTTTATTGGATTCTTGTCCTTCACTTGCATCCGAATCAGAAGCCACCACTCGACGTCTAAGGAACAAAACAGGTAAGTAGAAGAAAAAAAGGAAATGTGGAACCATAGAAAATGCAATGAAATTTAATAAAATGAAAAAATCGAAACCTCTTCCTTTTTGGTTGTTTTCCTTTCTTCACAGGAGCATCATCACCAGGTGATTTCTCATCTTCACTGGAAGATGACCGTAGGATTTTTGCTGCTGAAGCAGCCAAGTCCTTAAGATCCTTCTGGAATAGACCACATTGCGATGTTTTTAAAATCCTGCTGCATGTTCTTTTACTTTCACAGGAAAAATAGGACGATAATCAACAGAATACCTGCGCCTTAGACAGCCTAGTTCGTGGAGCAACAGGCTTATCGTCCTCGTCCTCATCGGATAGAGCGGTATCGTCCTTTTCTTTAGATTTAGACGAGTTTCTTCCAGAACTAAAAAAGTTTGAACATATGGAAACATCAATATCTACGATAAGGTTTAGAAGCAAAACAGTCTTATCGATACCTGTTTTCGGTAGATTTCTCTTCACTATTTGCTTTTTTCGAATTCAACCTCTTCAAAAACGCGCTACCATTCGGCTTCTTCATGCCACTCCTTGTTTTACGCCCAGATTTTCCGCTGGCATTGCCATTCTATAAGAAATGAGTATAAAATTCTTACGACAATGAACAAAGAAGAAAATTCCGGAACAAACCACACACCAAATTAGCCTCAGCATCGGAGACCTCACTAGGTTCATCGCTGCCTTCTCCTGAAATATCGGGCTCCTCTTCTTTGAGCGCTGCCCTGGCCGATCGGAGGAGACGGTCAGTATCTTTTTCGTCATCTTCCGCTCCGTTTCTTCCTTTCCGTTTTTTCGATGAAGACAACTACAAATATAGCTATAAGGAAAGTTATGAAGGTCAATATTACAAGTAGTATTCCTTGCGATCTCCTAATTAGTATCTATAAGCACTACTACAGCACCTATTAAATGGAATGAAGAGAAATTGACATTTTCGGACTTCTCAGGAATGCTCCAAAAGTCCTTAATCTGTATCAATAGTCCTTTTTTATCACTGATCAGAGTAGCACTACAACGTTTGCAGTATACTAGTTACTTTTCCTTATAAACTCATTTGAGACTACCAACTCGTACAACTCGACTCGTCGATCTCGTACCTGCTTTTCCTTTTTCGGTGGTTTCCCGGCCTTTTTACGTTTTTCTTGCCTTATCAATTCTTGCATTTCAAGATCCTCGTCACTTACAACATCGCTGATGTCGTCACTAAAAAAATAGGGAAGTTCATAGACCCGATTTACTCGCAAGCACCCTTTCCCCAGGAACTACCAAGGATTGGATTTCAGATAACAGCGAATCAAGAAGCGAAAAGAACGAAGAATAAACTAGTGCATAATCTTGTCGTAATCACCTAATAAGAATAGAATAATTTAAGTTGCCATACTCTGATATCTCTCCTTTTTCGTTATTCGCTTCATCATCAGCGATCGCCATTTTCGCTTTCTTGGCCGGAATTTTCGAGGAAGTCCTTGTTCGCGAACCTATATCAAGAGGAACTCCACGAAATAGGATTTCGCCCGTATTGAGAACTCGCACGTCCGTCTCATCAACACTTTCCACTACTATCTGTAACGAAAATTAACTGAACTTGACAAAGTCGAAGCAGAGAAGGCCAGTTAGTAACTAACTGGTTTCGGCCGAAAAGACCCAGTGCTCTTAAGAAGTTCCTCGTTTGATAAAGATGATAAGGAGCCGCAACGAGACAAAACCGGTGGTGAAGTATCCCGTTCCAGCGAGTCATGAAACATACAATATTTTGAATACGTGATAAAATTCAAAAATCAACTTCTTTGAGCATTATACCCGAAATTAATGACAACGTGAATGAATATTATGACGACCCTTAAATGAGCTGTACGAGGATATGAGCAGGTCAAGTCATTCTGAGGGAGCGCGCCAAAAACTATTCGAATCAGACACGACAGACGCACGCTGAGAGTGTACGGAGGGCTGGGAGAGCGTTATGCGAGTGTGAACATCGTTGACACAGAGACACAGTGTCGGCCGCAGCGACCAACGTGCTGCTCCTACCGCTGCGATTATTGCTGCTACGAAGCTCCTGCGCAAAAAGACCGAGCTGGTAGTCCCCAACTCATACTGAGCCCGTTTCACATTTATACTATACTACTGCCACGTTATACAGTGAGCACCAGTGATTGTGAACACCAACAGGTACAGCACAGTATGGGTCCGAAACGTTTTGTCAAGACAACCTGTGAACCAAATAAATTTGAGTACTGCAGAAAACTAGTTAAATTAAAAAGCTGCGGCCGAAGTGATCTAAGGAGAACCAAAACAAATCTATGACAGTAGTAATTGCCAGGCTCCTATGGAAGTACAATATCCAAGGTCACATCGTGTCCACTTCAATATCAGTGGGTAGCATGAGCACCCTAAGGCATGCTGTTTTGAAGATTATAAAGCGGCACATACCCAGCTGAAATACTTTACCACATGATAGTGGCCCAATTGAGGTTCAGAAGCGTTACAAGTGTAGTTTTTAGATGAAAAGTAATTTGCAGTAGTTTTTAAATGATACAGCCTATACTATCTGCTTTACCATATGCTTAACGTTGTTCCACAAAATGAACCTTTCTACTAAAAGCGAGAAGTACTGCGAAATTGCCTCAATTTTGTACCAGATGTGTAGTAGGCTGTAAATTCAGGCTAGTTGAAGTCATGCGAAGCAAACGCTAGAAGCCGTCTTACTATGTTCAATTCCCAATCAAAAGCCGCTCAAAGCAAAACTCTTCTCAAAGCCGTGTCAATGAAACAAATAGTTAGTGGCAATACATTTATGTACAGGAAGCTTTCTTCTTTGGGCAAAAATTTAAATTTAAGATGCGCAAGCATCCTGTAACTTACTGGTTCCGACTTCAAACCAAGTCTGACTTTCTGTTTCACCTGCATAATCATCCCTTGAATCGAAAGTTGCCAAAAGTAGTGCACCGAATTAACAACATAATTTTTAACTTCTCAGTGTTGTAAATTGAAATTATTATTAAATTAAAAAGGAACTTTAGCACTGAACTGAAAAGAGACAACTTACCTGTGATGTCTGATGCTGAGTTTCCATTTCGTTAGTCACATTACTGCAACCGGCATTATCACCATCATCGGTGCACTGCATAGCCACAGCATCGATTTCCATTTGATCTTCGTCGTGATTGCCGGTGTCAATCGCGGTTTCGACCTCGTGGTTTTCTGGAGGTGAATTCGTAGGAGCATCGCCCTTCATAGGTAAATCTTCAGCACTTTTTGGCCTTTCGATATCGCATTCGCCGGATGGTGAATTGCCTTCCGATCGTTTGATATTGTGCTGTCCAGTTGAAGTACTGTTCTTCGAAGAAGAAGGGCTCTTGCTGATAGCGGCTTCCTAAACGGAGAGAGATGACCGCTTTTAATCGCTTCATACCTACTGAATAAAAACTCCGTTAACATTTCACAACTGCACTAATGATCAATACCCTTTTTATCTTGGTGACCTTTATGCTTTGACGGAACAAACCGCTGTAAACAATAACCAGGAGTAGATGCAAGTGATAATGTCAGTTCGATATTATTCTCCAAATGCATTTCCAAAACAAACATATGACAGGTTTACAGCAGAGTTTGCACAGCATTTATCGGTCTTATTACCTAACTTTGAGTATGCCTCTTCTTTGGCTTCTACATCTGTGGCTTTCTTAGCTACATAAGCCTGGGAACTACACCTAAGAAGACAAACTTTGGATTTTTTGACTTGACTCTACAGAGACAAAAGAGAATTCGAAGAGAATAAAAAGTAAGAATGGTTTGGCATAGGAGTGCTGGTTAGACAACATATGTTCAATCTGTGCCTTGACTTCAGAATGCAAGTGGATGCATGATGAACAAATCATTCGTATTTTCACGCTAACCCACCGCGAGTTTCGTTTTCCTTGGGTCTTCGATTACTTGGCTGTTCAGAATAATTCATAGTTCATATGACTAGCATACATGAAACCCCTAGCCCTTTGATAGAAAATTCAGTACAATGGGAGAAATTTTACTTATTGAGCAGGAAAACACAACACATGAACATAGTCGCTTCAGAGTAAACGAAAATTCCAAACCTCTTCTGCAAAAGCACGATTTTCTGCGTTTAGTATATCTGTCAGGTTCATAGTTTCATTAATTGTTGACGCCTAGAAGAGAAGTTCTTCGTTGCTTTCTGATTAATCGAGAAAAGCCGAAAACAGGTTCTTCAGTCTACCTCACAATCAGCGTCACTTAAAACCTCCACAACATCTACGTCATTCCCATTATTGGAGTCAATGGATCCCACATCAGATACGCCCACTTCGTCCAGCACTACTATATCTTCATCTTCTTCAACTGAGTGGGTAGCACCATTAGACGAAGAAATGTTTCTGAAAAAAAGTTTTCCGAGCTAAAATGCCTCAAAACTCCATTTTTTCTGTTTTCGTAAAAGAAGAATGCATAGTTCCATATTTAGTACAAAGATCAGAAAGAAGAACTAACGCGTAACAGCTAGGTTGGTCCAATCCAACCGACTTCCAGTGTCCTACTAGTGAGGAGTACTTTCGCCTATAGTCTGTACGATATTGCTCCAGTGCATTAATTGCTTCAATATTTCGGTTTACAAGAGGACGTAAACCATGGCCTTTTACGCCAATGAGACGCTTCGCCTTCTCTATACGTCTACGTGCCTGGCAATGTATTTGCTATATTCAGAAAGAAATTCTTGGCTGCAAAGAGGAAACGAACAGACCATTGCGATTCCTTTAAGTTGACTACTCAACACTCCCTCAAGAGCCAATAAGCCACTGATTATCACATCACTTGCCACTTCAGCGTCATTTCCCGCTTCTTCTCTAAAGGAACAGAAGAAAATTGAGGAATGGACGCAATGGTGACAGCAAGAACAAGTTTATGTCGGAAGAATTCCGAACCATCATGAAATGAAATCATTCTTTCTCGAATCACATAAACTGCTCTAAGCCTCGTTGCGACTATGGCATTTGAATTGTACAAATCATGTGTGGCCGAATCGCAAGAGATTTCTTAAGTTTATCATCTTTTTTTCCTGCCAAATAAAAACGCTGTGGCGGTATAAGTTCTTTTTAAAACCAGACTGCAAGTAAGGTGAATCTGGCCTTCTGACTGACTCTCACAAATACAAAACAGATAGCTTTTCCTCGATTGGTTACTGTTCTTTTCTTTTCTTCGTACCATCCGAGCATTGCTTTGAACTTGATATCATTCCTTTTAATCACGAGATTTCTAAGCATAATTTCATTATTAAACTAACGTTTCGACCAGATTCCCTTGCTCAGAAGTCAAGGTTGACTGAAAATTTAGGGAGACGCCCTCTAATCCGTCAAAGGCCTCGGTTTCGTCAGCATTTCTGTTGACGCAATCGTCTTCCCTAAAAACATATCGGGCGTGTTGCATAAGAAAAGGTTTTTAACAAAATTCAGAAGTCGCTCTAAAGCATTGCTAGTATAACAAGAAAAGTCTGCTGCAATACCAAGGACAAGAAATATACGCAAAAACTCACTTTGAAACTGCTTCGTTCGGTATTAGTTGCTCGCCGTTAGTGAGACTATCCTTTTTCTCGGGTGACAAGTTTGCGCTTACAGAGTTCTTTTCCCTTTCATCGTCTTCTAATACCTCGACGGAAGTGTCTCCGTCATCCAGTTGACTGTTAACCATTTTTAGAATGATATCAACCGAAGACATTGTGGCTGGAATTCTTCTGACAGCCTATCATCAAAGATCTAAAGAAAAACTATGAAATTTAGCATAGACGTATAACAAAACACTTTGGAAAATCTTGAGCCACAGATAGTTCCATTTTGACATTGAATTTCCTCATCTCGTTGATTTATTTTGAAAAATGTTTGAAAAAAAAGTTGATTGCCATCTACTTTGCCAACCACTACTATACATAGTGTACACCATTGCCTGGGCATGACCTAAACTTCAAGTTTCGTGAAATTCCCTCACTTTCCAATCGAGTTCATAACTATCACAAACTGATTGATTTAATGCTGTTGTTTCCCAGTACATGGCTTGCCTAGTTTGTTAACTACTGATTATCACCGCAGTTCGCTGTGCTATGTTATCCCAGAGACGTCATGTTGTGGGCAAAACGTTCGGGTGGTCCCAGACCTATTTCCGCTTATTCAGTATCGTTGTGAGGACTAATGGTCACATAGATATGACTTTACAGAGTCTATGATGATCCTTATAGAACAAGAATGATTTCGGGGACTCCATGAATCTGCAGCTAACTAGCATTCCACAACTGGTAGTCTTGTCACTTGTGAACACATGGTTCCGGAGCAAAGGAAACAAGAAAAACTGCCTTAGACTGATAGAGCTAGTATGCTGCAGGGACAAAGACGGTGCCGCCGGCTGTGCAGCAACGCAGCGGCAACAATTGGCACATTGACAGGTTTTTTTTTATTATTTTCAAGTGTGAAGACAGTTTATGACTCATTCACCCGCCTGTTGAAGTGGGTTAAACAACGATTTTTCATCACTAGACCGATTTTTGCACTAGCTCAATCCCTTACTACATATGAAAAGACGAAAAGTACATTACAACAGTATCCTATATAGGAAGTGCAATGGTTGGTAATAAAGTTTATTTAGACTTTTTCTGACGCTTCTAATCAATCTGCAAGCGTGTTTAGTTGCCAGGTTGTTCATTAGAGTATTTTACCGCTGTTTTCTGTAACATGATTGAAAAAAAACACTATCCAATTCAGCAATGAATCATAAAAAATGTTTCATCGCTGAAGGAACCGCTTGAAAATGAACCTGATTCAAGCACAACAACTTCTGTATCACCTAACCAAGGCATCAGGCACGAATAATTGTGAAAGATACAAAAATAACCCCTCCTACGCGAAACTTATCAGACAAATAGAAGCATGAACCCAAAGAAAATCTGCCATATCATGTCTCCTTCCACTCATGGTGTCATAGATCACCCACAAATTGAATGATCCTGCATTCCTCAGAAGCATGTTCACAGATTTCTAAGCGAATAAGGAACCTATCATCAACCTCAACCTAATGAGAGGTAAAAAGCACATGAACGTACCTACACCAGCTCTTTCGGATGATGCTTCCACTGTTACGTGACGAAAATAAAAACCGATGAAGGTGCGCTCGGCCGGAACTGCCTATAAATGCTGTAAGAGATTAACAAGCATTATACACATCGCATTCAAGGTTTGCAATTCGGATGATTCCAGACTTCGACGCACATTACGATTCAATACGCAATTCAGCGACCCTTCAAATACCAAAGAATTAACTTCGGAAGTGATTAGATAAGTTTACTCATTGTTTATAAGTGCATTACCACTGTTGGGTTATTTTCAAATACGGAGAACTAATTTAAGCACACCAACACAAAAAAATAATTACACGAGATTTTAAAAAAAGGAAAAATGCAGCAAAACTGAGTACAACGCCGCACGTTCCAGCAGTCCGTGATATAAACTCTGCCATTTATTCACTTTATTTGCTTTTCCTCAGTGCTGTTTTGCCTTTTGATCCAGCAATTTGTTCATCGCTGAGCAGAAAACATACGCGAGCTACAAAAAGGCGCCGCATCGCGCCCGCTCGTTCAATACACACATATTGCGTCCATAGCCGATGAAAATTATGGGTCCGATCGCGAACTTTTCGCATTTATAACCACGGAACAGGAAGAACGATTACGGATCACAAGGGTGAGTAACCCCAAACACTTAGAATCGAGGCAAAACTTCGAGAAAATGGAAGTTTCAAGTCATTCAACTGCTTAAAAGCGTGAAACTATTGTGCTGTACTCGAATAAGGTTAACTCGTCGACGACGACCAATTTTTTCGTGTCTGTCCCGTGGGACGACACAGTTTCTT
The DNA here is from genome assembly GCA_900617895.1 of Haemonchus placei. NCBI lineage: Eukaryota > Metazoa > Nematoda > Chromadorea > Rhabditida > Trichostrongylidae > Haemonchus > Haemonchus placei. The sequence continues at coordinate 31,865 of UZAF01017286.1, forward strand.
TCTTGGAAATTTGTTATTTCTCGAAAAAATGAGTGATTACATTCAAAAACATTTGAAATCCGCAAACCTTCCAGCAGTATTTAAATTTTGCCCCAGATTTACGGCTACTCGGGGTAATTTCAAATTTGGCGGTGATAAATTTGAATTAGGGGTAAATAAATAGGAATTCCGAGGGTATTATTATCTTTGCGACTATTTTTGTCATCAGGAGTGTCCCGAATATTGAAACGGAAGACTCAACGAAATTTTTGCCACTGGTTGGTCGACAGCGACGATGATGCTGCAGGTGGTTTAAACGGCGACGATATGGCTCATGTGGTTGATCCTGTCTTGTATTTGTATTATTCATCTTTGAATCAATTTAATAGGTGGCCGGTACTATTTTGGACATTTATAAGCCTAAATTGAAAATCTGCACAAAAAACGGAACGAGCACACACACTTTAATCGAAGAATGCACTGTCGCGCAGCATTGCGCGACATCGTCCCATGAGACAGACTGGCTGTCGCGCACCATTGCGCGACATTGTCGTCAACGTGTTAATAGAATGATGACTACTTACATCAAGCATAGTAATATTAGTTTAAGGTTTCTTAAAAGGAGAGGCGGAGAATTTACAGCAACGAAAACACTCTGCTCCTACAGTACTACCAGTGGGACCAAATGAAACAGTCCCATGAAGTTTACCGTGTTCACACAAGAAGAAACCGGAACTTACCGTCATAACATGTAAGCCACTGAAAGCACTGTCGCGAACAAGGATCCGTGTGAAATCCTGTTCTAACGAGTAGCAATGCAGCAACATGATAAACGTAAGCGGTGGTGAACCCCGTCTTCCCACAGCATGCATTCAAACTCGGCGCCAAAACGACGATGCAAAATCGAACGATCAATAGCTATCTGATCACTACGCGGATTCGCTCACTGCTCAACGCCATACGCCACGCAGTGTATGGTCTAACCGCGTAGCATCTGCTATCAAGTTTGGATACGCATTGATTTATTTCCCTCTATTTCGATGCGAATGCGATCTTGTATGATTCCTCGATCTTCCAAACCGGGTCCTCGTATATCCACTTTCAAGTTTTGAAAACTTAGCTCAAAAAATGATCAATTGGTCGACTCGTACATGCTTACTTTTTTCCAATCCGACGATTTTCAAGGAGTGGAGTCATATCCAAATCGATAGATGTCTTAGTATCGACGTCTCTCCGATTTGTTCTGAACGCTCTGCGGGAACTTGGACTCTACACTTATTCATCAGTTGAAAAAGCCAAGTTTGCCAGCCGATAGACATATAATTATACGTGTGTAGTGCACGTTTTTCACATGTTTAAAGCAGAAAGCAAAGAAAGTTCCCGCTACAAAAGTTTCCCCAGAGAGAAAAGGAATGTTAGGGCGTCAGGCAAGGAAATCGGTCACAAGAACGATCAGCTAGGACACGAACTAGGTTACTATAATGTGCAGTAAAGCAGAAAAGCAAAGTAATATGAGCCAGCAACTGTGAATTTTAAATTTAAGTAATCTCGTCCCTTTAACACCGTGCGTACGAGTTGTCGCGAGTGCGCGATTGCGAACTTCGGACGCTTTTCAATTTCGAATCCAAGCGCACCCGTTTGTTGTAACCTCAAAGTTCTTTTGATGGTTTGCTCTTGTATCATTGTTTTGTCTCTATTTTATCAATCGAAGTTTCAACTTTTGTTTTACTGTATCGAATTCATGAAGCTTTAACCTAAATACTGCTCGGAATCGCAGTTCTTGTGCTGTTGGTGTCCTGTTGCATCTACGCTGTGTTCAAACGTGTAGCATTTCTTTAGAAAAATGAGTAAGACACATCCACCAGAGTTGAAGAAATACATGGACAAAGAAATGGAACTCAAGTTGAATGGTAATCGTCGTGTGTCTGGTGTTCTTCGTGGATTTGACCCATTCATGAACATGGTTATTGAGGTACATTATATTTTTGTTCAAATAATACTTCCTAATGGTCCTCGCTCTCAACTCATTTGTAACATCTGGGCTGAGCTGTATTTTGAATGAGACCAGATCCCTACTGTTCGATAGCGAAGCTCTTGTTGTGAATTAATTTGTTAAAAGACGTTACTGTTTAAATTACGACAAATGGGAACCCTTCATTTCTTGTTTGGATGCAACTCTTAATCTTTTTACATCCCTAAGTTGATAAATATTGAAATAAATTTCAAGCATGGATGTAGAATAACTTTCTTAACAGATAAAGTTGGAAGCGGTTTTCAGTGGAAGTAAAAATACCTTGGGAATACGACCGCGCACCCCTTAAAATTATATCCTTTTTTGACTTGACGCTGGAAGCATCGTAGATTCGATTTGCAAAAAGTTGTGGTGCCCTACTTTGCCCACCATTTCTGAAATTTTCTTTTACTCAGGACTTTGAGCCTAGGTTGAATGAATTCCTGGTATTTTGTCGTGTATTGGGTTCAGTTGGCCATGATATTGTCGAGATAATCAAGTGTTACATAGCGTTTTACTTTAAAAGAGGTGCTTATTGAGAATTATGTGACACACGTTTTAGGATGCGATTGAATATCCGAAGAATGGTGATCCGATTTCACTTGGAATGGTTGTAATTCGTGGTAATTCCGTTGTAATTATGGAGCCGAAGGAACGGATCTGTTGAGACGATTCAAATGTTGTTGGTCACTGTTATGTGTTGCTGAACTTGAGCAACTTGTATGTTACTTTTTGTCATGTTGTGTGAGGAATTAAATGCTTTACCTTTTCTGAGAACTTTGTTTCGAATCTCCGGCGTTTAATATGCTCAATTTGTTCATCTAAAAACTTAGCGGGATTGTTTGAGAAGGTGTGCCGTGTTCTTATTTCCCAGCATATTACTATTACATACAACAATGACCGCTCATCGGGATGAACAAAGGAATAAAACAATATTTTGTCATTTAGCTGATGCTTTTAGAGCTCTGTCTTCGTCTGGGAAATTTTCCCTACCACTAGAAATCAGAGTTGTTTCTCGTTGATTTCTGAACTTATGTGGGAAGAATGAAATAAAGAAAACAGTGAAATGAAGAATTGTTTCTTTGAAAGTTTCATAGTTGTATCCAAGGTTACCGAAGGCCGCAGAGATCGTCACCAACCCCGAATGTGAACAATGAGGTGCATTGAGTACTTGCCATCTAGTCCTGCTAGAAGTCGTGTGAAACGCGTCCTTTTCGTTCCATGGCTCTTAATCGCTGGTAGTGCACTGTGCTGCAGAAAACCCGCCCCAGTCGGCTGCCTGAATGGGAAACGGGGCAAGCATTCCAACAGGAATGGAAGGATCAAAACAGTCCTAAAGCCTTTGGACATAGATTCCTACATCGATTCATTTCCAAGGAAATTCTCCTCCTTGTAATGGTTTGGAAGAGTTTAGAGTATTATGTAGAAGTTTGGCGAAAAGTACAGTATTCGCGTGGAGTAGACGCTTTGAACTCGGCCATTTCTGGTTGGACATAGAGTTACGAGGTACGAATTCCCAAAAAAGGCCTTCCAGCCCTTAGCGCGCAATAGTCCTATCTTCGGAGAACCTGATGGCCGTTCACCAAAGATCTCACATCTTGTCAAATGAAATAACTGATTCGGCAAGCTCGCGTTCAGCAGCCTATCTAAGGACCCATCGTACTCGATATAATGCCTGTACATGTGTCGAGTTGATACGACGTCGAAAACAGGCGAGGGTCGTTCACCAAGGGGATGACCTTATGAAAAATATGTCTGCAGGTCCTAGAGTAAGACATGACTGCTATTGGCAAGTCTGATCCGTTAAAGCTTTTTCTTCTCATAGGTTCTTGCTTTACGAGTAAAAACCTTTAGTATTTCATGCCCTTCCGATCAAGTAGAGCTTGAATCATGCGCCTAAATTTATAACCCACAGTACCCTTCAATACCGAAGGTTTGAAGGTTGAGTTATTCATTGTTTCAGATAGAAGGGCTGTAGTGCAGTTCTATCGCTAGAAGGTGGTTCACCGAGCACCGAATTTCTGACATTCTGCTACACACAGTATCGTTCAGTCTCAAAAGGTACGATCGATCTAGTCGTGCTTGCAAGTCTTCGTGGCTTATGTTGTCTACACCCATTTTCCCTCTGCTGGTAATAATTTTTGTTTGGATCTCTAGTTCGCTGCCTTCACTTGGTTAAATCCATGCCTCAAAAAAATCGGTAAAAAAAGTCAAACTTTAGCGCCAGTTTATTTCCCATTGGTTCTATCCAGTATTCTATCATTGACAGACTTGGCTCTCCAATATTCATTTTCTAGTGAGAACTTTTTTCCAAAACTACCTTAACGAAGACCTTGTTAATCGAGAAAATTGCCCGTTCCCCAGATAAGAAGCATAAACAGATAGTGTTTCCATAAACCCGTGCCAGTCGGCGCCAGTTCAAGGTGGGGAAATGGAGCAGACGTCTTCACGGATTGCAATCTTCGTGACGGTTGCAGAGATAGATAGGTAGTGCTTCTAGATCGTGAGCGGTTTTAAAGAATCAGTGGTGAATCCCACAAGTGCTCTCTAGGACATGTAGCGTAAGATAAGATGACTAACGTATTCGTGCAACAAACCATTGGGGAGTTCAGAGAGGTAATGACACAATCTCGAATTTTCGGTTCTGGATGTTATCTGTTTATTACCGTCGAGAGGAGTTAATGCCGATGGGATTTTTTTGTCATTTCTTTTTCTTTTCGTATGGTATTCCATGTCCGTTCGGAGATTTCTTCCTTTCTGCTCTATTTTAACCAGCAAGCCATCGCAACATTCACTGGACATAGATAATGCATATCAAAAGAAGTGTGCCCAACGAAGATGTATCAGAATTAACGACTGCGCATCACGTCTGAAGATGACAAAAGGACTTTTCAGGTAATCTCGTCGTCCAGAACCTCTTCGCTCCCAATAACTCAGACTGTATACGTTTACCTACAATTATACTAACCTGTAGGATTAGCTACTGAACTCTGCAATCCGTAGGATCAATCACTTTTCGCGACCAACTTACTTTCGTGGTGATTGCTCACTGAACTCTGAAATCTCAACCAAGCAAATGAGGCGGCGACTCGTTTTTCAGTTGTCGCGGAATTTGTCCTTGGAACTTCGGCTAATGTTATAGCCTGAAAGGCCTATGATAAAAGCGACACTTTGCATACCGTAGTTTGCTCCTTGTGATTAATCCATTTTAATTTCTTCCACCTTGCGGAACATTTGATTTGCGTATTTTCTCTGGGGCTGCTTTTGCTTGAGCCAATGGATCGACTATCTTTTTACTTATGATTTTGCGTTTTCGTCGACAGCGGGTTACTATCGTTCTTGATCCCTGCCTTCCTTCTCATTCCATCTAACTGGTGAACCTCATGAGAACGGAATAAGGTAGTTCTGCTGGTTTCAGTAGTTAATGCAAGAAAAACTAAGTTCTTACCGCGGTTAGTAGGAGACTTGTAGATTTGCAGCCGTCAAAATAGGCGCCGGAGAATTCCTTACCGACGGAGCAAATTTTTGGACCAACTGAAAGAGCGAAGTAGTGTCATGTTCTCGACTGTTCTGAGGTATATGAATACGGCTATCGGAGGCAAAATATCATTTTCATCCGACGGTAAGCGGCTTCACTCAGTAATCAACTTGAGGAATTAATAGGTCTACAGAAGAGGAATTTGCTATAAGACGGAGAAGGAGTCCGTTGTTATCTGAAGCAAGGAGCATTTCTTTCCTGCCAGAAAATTTTCTACCGTGGTTTTACTTATTTTCTACATCTTACGTATTTGTTGCCAGGGAGCTTACATAATTGCTAGCTGAAGACGGTAATGAAACCAGTCCACTGATTTTTCTTCTCGAAATCTTGACTCATACTGTGGAATTACAGTGTTATTTGAATTCTTTTGATCCTCTGTAACCTTTTTATTTGTAATTACTGTCTAAACTGCTGTTCTAAGAACATTCGAGGCAGTCGAACTGGCAGGGGTGCTTCGGTCCTTTAATGGTTATCAACAAATGGTATACTTTGGTATATACAAGTTATAGAGCCAATTTTATGCTATTTAACTTCATTGAATTTAGCCAAGTACAGTCATGATTTTTCAACAATAATACGAGCTTTCCCCTTCTCAGACGACCAAAACGTGTCCAACGACTTTTTCAAACTTCACTCGATCACTACTTGCTCATAGAATTCTAATATGACTTTCGAGTAGAAGCCTGGCCTCTCTGAGTTTCACGAAATGAAGGGAGCTTATCCCTTTCCGGTCGATTAGATCTCCAAGTAATTCAACGTCATTGACGAATTCTTTTTTTCTTTCGCATCCAAATGGCCTTCCTTTGCGTGCTGCCCTTGACGGCATTCGAACGACAAGTCGTATCCATTCTTGCCTCGTTGTCGGTCTTCTATGAGGTTTTTACATTCCAAAATCTTCGAATATTCATCTGGGGTAAAGGACGTCGTGCCGACTAATCTTCCTATGGTGATAACCCCTTGCTGATATGGGATCACTATGTAGACAAGGTAACAACTTAGGCGTCGAATGATCATCTCTGTAGTGCTGCTACACTTACAGATGAACCTCATGCCTTTGCCAGCAATAAAGAGATGGTAGGGTTGAGTGGTACAATTTATATTTAGTCTACATGCAGCTGGTGTCGTAGCTGGGCCTTTACCAATTCCTTGTCTTTCAACAATTACGTATAGGAATTATTAAACTCATTTTGGGTGGAATTCATTTATATGTCGCTATGGAGACATAGACCGTTTTTGTCGGAATTCAGCAATAGTCTTTTTCGTTTCTTCCATTAATTCGATTACTGCGCTCTTTATCGGAGTATAGGTCCTTAATTGGACTTTACAACATTGCTCCTTTTCTGAATCCTTCACCGCGTCTTCAGAGATTTTATTGCAGACAACCAGGCTGAAAAGCTGTCACTCTCTGAAGTCCTTTGTCTGTTCAGTGATAATAGTTCTCATGTTCAGCCGAGAGAAGTAGAATGTACTTCATTAATGTTGGTATATCGTTACCCTACATATACCGCAGTAATGTTATCTCAGGTCCGGGCAGTTGATTTCTCTAGTTAATACCTAGCATCCGGTTCGATACTGTGAAAATTCTATGCAGATTAGGTCACTAGATTTAGGAATCTGATTTAGGAAATCTATGGATTTTTTTTCGAATTCGATCCCAGGTGAATAAACTAGGGATATGAGTGAGACGGTCATTTTTAGGGCTAATCGTTTGACCAAAATTATGGTCCGATTCAAACCAGTCTGGTCCAGATTGGACCTGGTAGCCCACAAAAGAATGTGATATCTCTTTAACCATCTGTCTATAGTTAGCTTCACCTCGACCGGCATACCTGAAAATGCTAGATTAGGTTAGAAACCAGACATCAGCCTGAATGATACAGGAAAACTGGTTTCCGAATTGTGTCTCAAAGCACAGGTCCCAATTGAATATCTTGACGGAGGCTTCTGGTTAACTTACATGGGTGAGGAATAGATAGGTTGCGAAGAGACGTACATTATATTTGCTTCTATGGCTGCGCCTTCAACGAAGGCAGCACAAACATCTGTACGCAAAGCTGCTGCTCGCGTTTTCAAACATGTGTTTATCTACGATCCCTATGTTCCCTTTTCCTTTACCGTTAAGGTTATTGTGTAAAAATCCAAATCTCCGTAATACTCCCGATGAATCGTTTCGAGAATTTTTGGAAAAAAANAAAAAAAGAAAAAAAAGAGGTTTCAGCAACTTGAAGTCATCGAATTCGGAGTTGTTATTCACCTTTTTCATTCTCTGGCTTATTCGGTGACTTCTCTGGCGGAATACTTTCATGATTCTTCGGAAAATCCCATTAGCCGACAGTGATTTCTTGTGAAGGTTAAAGAATCAGCTTTTTAACAGCTGATCAATCCCATTTCATGGTCGCGCCCTCGCATTAGACTTCCATTCAGAATCATGGTTCTATCCTAATGAGTTCGATTTTACCTACGCAGTGACTTATGAGGGCCAGCCGATGTAGCCGATGTATAAGTTAGAACTTCTCTCCTCTCAGTCGAGTGTGGTACCAGTTACCCGATTACGGTAGGCAGGAAGCCTCGCTTGGCTAAGAGGGAATCGATCCTGGGCTAGATCGGTGTGCCATACATGTAGAAACGGCGCCACTTGGTACTACCCCGTGCTGTCTCTAATGTAATAGTGATATGTCTGGAGCTTCTTCAAGTATCTGCACGTTCGAGTTGTACATTGCGCTTATGAAAAATTTTGATTAATCTTATTTATTTTCGTGCAACTGCCCAAGAAAGTCAGAATGGTTGTAGCTGAACACCATTTGCNTCGATCCTGGGCTAGATCGGTGTGCCATACATGTAGAAACGGCGCCACTTGGTACTACCCCGTGCTGTCTCTATTGTAATAGTGATATTTCTGGAGCTTCTTCAAGTATCTGCACGTTCGCGTTGTACATTGCGCTTATGAAAACTTTTGATTAATCTTATTTATTTTCGTGCAACTGCCCAAGAAAGTCAGAATGGTTGTAGCTGAACACCATTTGCAGCACTGTTTGCTCCGAATCGGTTGCCCCTTCTTAGGGTAGGCAGTCAGGCTCTACTACAGGTCCTGGGTCTGCCTGTCAGTGATCGGGACTTTCTCCTAGTAAATGGAAAGAGCAGGATGGTATAGGTCAGGACTCTTATCAAATAGGGTCCAGAATTTCTGCTCTTCGGATTTATGATGCCCTTGTATTCTTCCTAGGTGCACGATAATTTAATGCCCAGGAACCTAGAACGATTAGTGTAGGAGAAAAAGTTTTGAGCCCTCTAACCCCTCATCTTGTTCCAATGATAAAAAATTGAGAAGTTTTCTTCCCGGATGTGATTTGAATTCCGCCCTAAGCTACATTACTTACTTTTTCTCATAACTGCGACTTTTGTCGAAATAACATCAATGACCACTATTCTATGGCACACTTCTATATTTCATATGGATACCATCCATCCCAGAGCCCAAGCTCACAGTTAGTAATATGGGCACGAAAATCTTTATTTTTCATTTCATTTTAACCAGGTCAACTACCATTTTCCAGTCGTCTGTCCTGTCCTAACAAAAATAGTATTACAGCCGTTTTTCTTCGATACATATTTCATATGGATACCATCTATCTCAGAGCCGAACCTCAGTAATGTGTGGCACTAAGTCCCATGATTTGTTATTTCGCATTCAAACAGCCAGGTCGACTATGATGATTTTGTCGTTTGTCCTCTGCCCTTTTTGTAGTGTGATATCTTCTCCCCGAACGGCGTGTCGTGCTCGCCGACGCGATCGGCGAGCACGGGATGGGAAAGATTAGAATTTTCAGTGGAAGGAAACGGAGAGTCGGACTTACTGCCACAGGCCGTGGGAATTCGGGAAGATGTTTCATCACCAGAGAGTCAGAGAGGGTGTTCAAGTTGTACTGAGAGTAAGTGATGACGTTTTGTGCGCGATTTTCAAGTACGGTGCAGCCCGCGATTTTCCCGGGTGCCTGCGACGTTAGGAAGAAGTCTTTGCAAAGCCGTCGCATATACGACGCGAGCTTAATACAACAGCTATGCACATCAACCCCTCTGCCTGTTCTTTTGCATGCACCTGTGTGTTTTTTCATTCATGAAGTCCACTTCTGCTTAGCAAGAGCTGCACATGCATACAAATTTTGGGCAGCCCTTACTGTCAACGGTAAGGGCGTTAGTGGGTGAAGAGAACTAACGTTCCAGCAAAATTACAGTGGGGATTGGGAATCCGATCTCCTCTTCAACTATGGTCCCATTTTGTGTTCACAATGTAGGAACTAGGGGTCGGTTATAAATGCATGTATATTTTAACCTACATGTGTAAAAATGAACGATAAAGGCTGAAAATTCTTGAAGTGAAGACCAAGCAGTTGCTGTAGCTGACTTGAGGAGACTTCTGAGGAAAACGGGAAGAAGGAAATTGTTCCAATGCTGTTCTTTTTTGTTGTTACGCATCACCTCCAACGGGCACCGATTTCCCCTTGGTACCTTAGTTTCACTGCTGCTTATTTGTGTACTACTTATTTCTTATTTCTCATTGCGTTTGATCCTAAGAGAAATAGCATAACAGCCGTTTTTCTTCGATATTTCATCCGGATATCATCATAAAAGAGCCCAACGTCAGTAATATGTGGCACTAATTGGTAAGTCTCATGACTTGCTATTTCACAGCGTAGCAGCCAGGTCAACTATCAAGTTCTAGTCGATGTCCTTTTGCCCTTTTTACTACAGGGAGTCCAGTGGGTGTTCAAGTTGTCCTATGAGCAAAAGAAAATTTTTGTGCGCGATTTTCATGTACGGTACAGCTCGTCCATTGTAGTGGTAACCGCGATTTTCCCGGCTACCTGCGACTTTAGGTAGAAGTCTTCGTAAAGCCGTTGCATATAAGTCGCGAGCTTAATACAAGAAATAGCGTCAGTATCTGTGCCTATGTATACTGTGCATGCTTGTGTGTGTTTTTGACCTATTGTCCACGTCTGCTTGTTGGGAGGTCTCACGGTCAATTTTTGAGCAGCCCCCCCCCCCTCCATGTTTCCAATAAGGGCATCAGTAATTCTAGAAGAGTAATGTTTCAGGCAAACTTAACTGTTTCCACATTCATAGATTGATTGTTGGAAATACGCTTTCCCACACTGTTTATGCCCATCCTGTTATCGCAACATGTGGGAATTGGGACTCAGAGTGGAAGCATGGGTTTATGGTAAGAAGCATGGGTTTATGATAATCTACAAGCAAAAAAAAAATGTTTAAAAAATTCCCCGAATGAGCTCTGCGCGGTTGCTGCTGCTGACTCGAGAAGAAACCTAAGAAAAACGAAAAGAAGAAAGTTTTTCGATGCTGTTCTTACTTGCTGTCACAACACCACTTCTAACGACACCACCAATTTCCCCCTGGTACGTTAATGTATGTAGCTGCTGCGTATTCGACGTTATCGTTTCTCATTGTGCTTGTTCGTAATAAGAATGGCATTTCAGCCGCTGTCCGATTTCATACCGTAATGATAGTCGTAACGCAACTGCAGGAATAATTGTGGCTTAAAATCAGATACATATGTTCTTCACGAGTGTTCTGCGACTTACACGTGTAGGTCTCCGACTAAAACGGGAGGTCAGCCATTAGATCTTCTTCGCCGCCTAAAGGTACCATCAGAAGTATCATGAGACAGTAGAAAAAATTTTGTGGGCCGTATTTTTGCGATTGTTCGATTGCAAGCCATAATTCCCATTTGGACACGCCTGGTCCACCAAGGAAAATGCACCCCTAGGAAGTGATGTTACTTGTCGTTCAAAGCATTTCCTACTCTTAACTCTGAACATAGGCCAGTCCCTTCTACCGGTGCATAGTGTTTCGGTGTTTCTATGCATAAATGACCCTTAAAATGACTGTCATTAGGAGCCAAATTACTGGTTTTCTTCCCAGGCGAATCTGAACCCGATATCAGTCATCCCCGAAAGGCGGGAAGAGTTGACTGGTACGGACCGGGAGTTGGTCCATGCAGCATGCAATCGGTAGTTCGTAGTTGGAAGTCTTCACCTATGCCTTTTACAGTCATATACTCCTCGATATGTATCCTCCGAACAAATGTTATAAAAGTCTCATCATTAGTTTTGAAGGATTGCCCAATTTCTTTCTCATTACAACTTACCTCCCCTTCTTAAAATTAGTCGAATGAATGAGAAAAAACGCCTCTGCGGTGGTTCTGCAACTATCTATTCTGTTTTTAGTTCCATTGAAAAGTTGCGCCTCTGTAAGTATGACGTTAGGAGGCAACCTTTAATCCTGAACTGCCAAGCATGCGATGCATTTTGATAAGTGTGTAGGTACGTTTATAGTTGGAGGGGAGGCAGGGAGTAGGTTAGTCTCAGCAAGTACTGAAACGCCGAATCCCAGCAGCTCTGAAGGTGAACAAAAAGCTTGGACAAATATGGCTGGCGCCCACCCACGCCGGAGAGACGGCCAGTCGTACCGGTAATGATTAAACCACCTGTAAAGAGGTGGTGAAAAGGCTCAGCTACTGCAATTTCATTTGAGCCCAGGAGAAGGAGTAACACTATCATTGATCAGCATCAACTATTCGTCGGTGTTCGACCCGTGGTGTTACCACCCATGGAAGTTATTCTGGTTTTAGATCCTCCTTCAACTATTACATGCATACTAGTCAGGGCCCCCACCCAGTCGATGTCAGTTTATGAGCAACAGCTTACAAATTAATGTGAACTATGAACTTCTCCAGGTTGTTCAATATTATTTTCTAAAAAGGGTGCTTATAAAATTAAATGATCTACGTTGAAAAGAAGTGAAAATCGCCTGTTTTCCTCCAAAATGTGGATTTGTAGCATGGGAATCACAATCATTATTATCTCTGAGATCTCTGAAGAGATTGAGGTGATCCGACACAACCGTTGTTTCTAAGCTGCATGGCTGTGGCAGCCTCGGGGCTTTTGGTCAGCTGTTGTGCATGCCAGTGTGCCTTTGTGCTTAGGGAAGATCAAAAACCCATCGAGTTTTATGCAGCAGCGGTGAACACGCTTTTCCTTAATTTTTGGACAGCCCTTTTGGTAGACCGAGAGGGCGAAAGTGACTGATGTAGCGGATAGTAATAGTTCTCACGCTGTGCGGCAATTTTTAATTCACCATACCTAAGAAGTGGCCTAGCCGCTGATGGTGTAGAGGCTTTTGTAAACGCAGTATGGATTAAGTGTGTGGAGTTAAATGACATCTTCTGGATAGAGGTGCTCCAGAAAGCTAAAAGGAAAGGTTTACAGAGATTGGTGAGGCCCGCGGCGCCCTACAACAGCGAATGGTGGTCAGTAGCCTGCAATCATTGGAGGCAGTTGCACTCCGCAGTGATGACGATGTTGAGATGGGCCTGTGATTGAAGGTATCGGGTCTAGACATTTTGCATATGGTTCTTATCCAGCTGAAGATGAGAGAATAGCGCTTCTGATGGTATTTGCACGAGCTGCGAAGAAAACGGGATCATTCAAGTAGAGAAGCTCCTCAATTCGAAGTGCAAGTGAAGTGATCACGAAAATAAAAGATGGAGGAAAGTGAGGAAAAGGCCTCTCCAGAACTAGGGCAATGGCAGAAGATGCCACAGACCGAAGTAGGTGCGCCAGCTAACAAAGCAGCGAACCTTGCGACTGCGTGGGATTTATTTCAGGTAGACGAAGAAATTGCAGAAACGTTTCCGGTCTTTGAACCAATGGCACTATTTTTCTCGCAATAATGTCACATAGCCAGCCATCTGTAAAGGGCTAGCGAAGAGGCCGAGCTACTGCAATTTCATTTGAGACTATGAGAAGGAGTAACCATACCATTAACATTCGTCAATGTTCGACCCATTTAGTTACAACCAGGAGAGATTTCTTGATTTTAGATCCTCCTTCAAACTATATGCATACTAGTCAGGGCTCCCACCTAGTGGATCTCAGTCTATGAGCGGCAGCTTTCAATATGATGTGAACCATGAATTTGTTCAGGGTTCTTGTTCGGTATCATTTTCAAAAAAAGGGAGCCTTTTAAAATTGAGTGATACTACTCTTTAAAAAGTGAAAATTGCCTGTTTTTCCAAAAAGTGTGAGTTTATGGTGTTTCCAGTATTTTTAAATGTAAAACCTGGTTTTTACAATCATTATTATCTCTGGGATCTCTGAAGAGATTGAGGTGATCCGACACAACCGCTGTTTCTAAGCTGCATGGCTGAACAGCCTCGGCGCATTTGTCAGCTGCTGTGGGGAGTCGGATTCAAAATGATACAAAATGAATTAGAAATGAAATGATGTATTCTCTCGGCTCAGCTTATGCAGTGGACATGGCTCCACTCTAATTTTTGGACAGCCCTTTTGCTAGACCAAGAGGGCGAAAGTAGCTAATTTTGAGAATAGAAATAGTTTTCAAGGTACGGGGAAGCTTTTGGTAGGGTTCATGATTCATCATACCTAAGAAGTGGCCTAGCCGCTGGCGGTAGCTTGTGTTAGGCTGAAAGGCTCTTATAAACGCGATATGGATCAAGTGTATGGAGTTAAGTGGCATCCTCTGGATAGACTGTGCTCCACGAAGCTCAAAGAAAAGGTTTACAGATCATCAGAGAGGCCTGGGGGATGCTCTATGATCGTTAAATCGGGTCAGGACAGTCATGCAAACGATCCCTGTCCAGCTAAAGACGAGAGAATAGCGTTTCCGATGGTATAAGCACGAGCTGCGAGAAAAAAAGGGATCATCCAAACAGAGAAGATTCTGAATTCTCAGTGCAAGTGAAGCGATTACGAGAAGTCAAAAGAAAAGATGGGGGAACGTGAGGAAAAGACCTGTCCAAACTAAAGAAATGGTAGAAGATGTAGCAGACCAAATGAGTCGGCCGGCTAGAAAGAACAACCTTGCGGCGCATGGTATTAACTTCAGGGAGAAGAAGAAGTTGGAGAAGGCGCTGCCGGTGAAAGTGTCTAAGACCGGTTTTTGAACCCATGGCATGCTATTCCTGGGCATATTTTTCTAACAATAATGCCACATGCCGTCTTTTCCAACAAATTGAAGCCTTCCGAAAAGCGTTTTATGCAAACCTCCTTCTGCCAAGTCCGCACTCGTTCTGTGGACTTTTCCACCGGTACTGCAAATGGACTGAATAATGAATGGTGATTTCGCGTTATTTTGTCAGTGCCGATTTTCAAGATACATAAGTGCCTTGTACAATGCGTGGGAGGAGGAGAAACGATACAACCGAGCACCTCCATCCTACTATACGGATTTGGAACCAATACTATGTAATACACTCTAGAGGAATGGGCTTTGGCCATACCGTGCCCTGTTTTGACCCTGTAGTGTGTAAAACATTTACATTAGTTTGTGTTTTTCAAACAAAAGTAGATGTCGAGAAAAAAAAATGAAAAATATCTTCAATTTCATCCTAGTTTGATCCGATTAGCCTAAAGATTCATTCAAGGGGAACTCAAATCCATCCACCTTACAGCTTCCCTCTTACTGCCTCCAAAGTAGTCAAATCACTGGAAAAAAAGGTCCCTGCTTATGGTCTTCGTAAGTGCCTATGCTGTTCTGGTTCAATTGGAAAGTTTGAGCCTCCGTACGTAAATTGTTGTTAGGTTACTTTTGGTCGTAGGGTGTACCAAGGAAGCGGTTATGTTTATGCATATGTAGTCAGTTATGTGTTTAAGCTGCGTATTAGTCCCTACAAATAATAAGATGCTAACTTTTAGGGAACTTCCCAGGAGAAAACAGGAACAAAGTCCAAAGTTAGCTGTCAAACCACCCCCTCTGAAAAGTGGGCTTGATCATGTTCAGTAACCCTACAGCGCCTAAGCCATTTCAGTAGCCCTTTACGGCTTCAAACTATATGCATACGAGTCAGGGCTCCCACCCAGTCGATCTCAGTCTATGTGCAACAGTTCCCATTATAATGTGAACCATGAACTTGTTTGGGGTTCTTGTTCGGTATCGTTTTCCAAAAAGGGGAGCCTTTTAAAATCAAATGATATTACCCTATAAAAAAGTGAGAATCGCCTGTTCCTCCAAAAAATGTGAATTTGTGGTGTTTCCAGTATATTTAAATGAAAAACTTAGTTTTCATAACCATTATTATCTCTGGGATCTCTGAAGAGATTGAGGTGATCTGACACGACCGTTGTTTCTAAGCTGCAAGGCTGAGCAGCCTCGGCGCCTTCGTCAGCTGCTGTGGTAAGTGTGCCTTTGTGATTGAAATGGTACAAAATGAATGAAAACTGAAAAGGTGGTTCTCACAGCTTAGCGTATGCAGTGGACATGGCGTTCCACTCTAATTTTTGGACAGCCCTTTTGGTAGACCAAGAGGGCGAAAATAGCTAATTTAGAGAATAGTAATAATTTTTACGGTACGATGAAGCTTTCGGTAGAATTCATGATTCACCATACCTAGGAAATGGGTTAGGACGCGTCAGGACAGTCATGCAAACGATCCCTCTCCATCTAAAGATGAAAAAGTAGCGCTTCCGATGGTATGGGCACGAGCTGCGGGAAAAAGGGAGTCAGCCGAAAAGAGAAGCTTTTGAATTTGAACTTCAAGTGAGCGGCCACGAAGAGCCCAAAGAAAAGATGGAAGGACGTAGTGAGGAAGGAACCCTCGGGAACTGAACAATGGCAGAAGATGATGCAGACCGAAGAGTTGGTCAGCTATCAAAAACAACGAACCCTGCGACTGCGTGGGACAATGTCAGGGAAGAGAAGATTTTGGAGAAGGCGCTTCCGGTGGAAGTGTTTCAAAGGGTCTTCGAACTTATGGGACACTATTCCTGGGCATATTTTTCTCGCAATAAGGCCACATACTTTCTGAAAAGCGTTTCCCGTAAAAGCCCCCTCGGTACAGCAAATGCAGTCAGATGCCTATTTCGCGTTTATCAGCCCCGTTTTTCAAGATTGGTGCCTTCTATAATGAGTTGGAAGAGGGGAAACGATACAAGCTAACACCTCCATCCTCCCATATGGATCTGGAACTCATACTGTAACTTACCTTGGAGAATGGAGGGCTTGGGCCATACTGTAGCCAGATTTGATCCCTGTAGTCTGTGAAATTCATTAGTCATGTGCTTTTCAATTAAAAGTAAATGTGAGAAAGTCGAAAAGTCTCTTAAGTAGCTTCTTAGTTTGTTCCGATTACTCTGAAGTCTTAGTTGAGCAAACTCAAGTTCATCCACTTTACCACATCCCCTTACTGCCTCCAACTTAGTCGGATAACTGAAAAAAGCTCCTGCGTATGCTCCTCCTGAGTGCCTATGCCTTTTCTGGTCCCACTAGGAAGTTTGAGCCTTCGACAGTAAATTGGCTTCAGGTTACTTTTCGTCATAAAGGTGTACCAAATGTGCGGTTATGTTTATGTATATGCATCCAGTTATGTGTTTAAGGTGTGTATCAATCCCAAAAGGTAATGAGATGCTGAATCATAGGCAACTTCAAAGGAGAACAAAGAGCCTGGTAAAAGATAGCTGTCAACCAACCTCTCTGGGAAGACCAGCAGTTGGCTCGGTTATGTTTGGAAACCCTACAGCGCCTAAGCCTTTTCACTAGCCCTTTGCGATTGTTAAAATTGAGTTATGGAGAAATGTAAGTAACTGAGTGTTGCTCAATGGGTACAACTGGAAGACCATGGTATTTCTCAGGATACCATTCGAATGGTAGCTTCAGTAAAAAAAAATAGGAAAGGTTAGCTTATTTCAGCGCTTTTTGAGTTATGGCTCTTATTCAGCGCTGCCACCCTGTCCTTGTTGCTGTCCGTCCATGAGCATCAACTTTCAAATTGGTAAAGAAAAGCAAATTCTAAAAGGAATTAAAAAGGAGTTTAACAAATTAAGTTTGCTTAGAGGGAAAGTGGAAATCGGCTGATTTTCCGGAATCGCAGCAGATGGCTAGGTCAACTATCATTTTCCAATTCAAAGAAGGCATTTGAGTTGTCCTTAAAGCGAATGAGGACATTTTGCGCGCGATTTTCAAGTGGGGTGCAGATCGTTCATACTACTGATGCTCGCGATGTTCTCTGGTGTCTCTAACGATACGGAAAAGTTTTCATAAGGCCGTTGAGTATACGTCGCAGTCCTAATACTCAGATCGAAACCTCGTGCTACTTTTGTTGCATCCACTTGTGTATCGTTTACATAATGTCCACAGGTGCTTGTTTAGGATAAGCTTGGCTGAGCTGGATTTTTTGGGTAGCCCTCACTGACAACAGTAAGGGCGTTATTGGGTAAATAAAAGTAACGTTCCAGCCAAATCATGGTCGTTCCACGTTGTCAAAGTAATTGTTGGAAGTCTTTTTTCTCATACACCTTTGGGCCCACTATGTGATCGCAACATGTTGGGAGGAAGTTGGGGTCGGTAATAAAGGCATGTACAGGGTGTCCCAAAATTATTTGCGCTAATTTATAACAATATATTTGAAACTTCTCAACTGCGAAAGACGATGGAATTTCTATGCACGTTAGCTAACACTATGTGCTACAACATGCTAAAGTCGCATTTCAAAATATCCCCTGTGAGCGCGAATAGAAGTCAAAGTTTGCTTTCGACTTGATCGCATGTGGCACGCAGGTATCCTCCATTTCTTCCCAGCCGTCCTTCAGCTTTTGCATTCTAGGACTCCAAACTGGGACTGCAAACTCGACAGGTCCTCTTCTAATCAGGGACCATTCGTGGGATTCATGTGAGTCAAACTCTGGAAAATAGGATGACCATTCCTCTTCACCAATGAAGTCGG
>UZAF01017287.1:0-19438 GCA_900617895.1 Haemonchus placei
CTTTTTTCCCGCATTCTAGTACGTTTCCGAACGAAGTTACACTCATTCATGAAAAGTAGCTTTCACCTTAACGCACGCCCCGCCCACTGTGGGCGGGGCTTCGCTAAGCTCACGCATGCCTAGAACGCATAAGGCCTTGCTCACTCCTCTTACTTTTTTTCCTGGCCTCTGCGCCTTAATTGAATCAAGTTATGAATACATTTGAAAAGTACTGCCCATTTTGAGAAAGCTCCGCCCACAGCACGTGGATCTCTACATTTGAAAAGTACCGCCCATTTTGAGAAAGCTCCGCCCACAGCATGTGGGTCTCCTCCGTCTGGTTTCTTGACCCAATTCTCACCTTTGAACATTTTTTTCCGGTGTCTGGACTTTTTCGAAGCAAAAATAAGATGTTTGAGTGTTGGCACCGTCCACTCCGGCACATGCTCCGCCCCCGGTGGGCGGAGCTCCGCACAGCTCGTATGTGCTCTATTAATTTTGTCCTGGGCTCCACCCATCCCGAACTTGTCCCGACCTTTAAAGGTGTTTTTTCACGTAAAACCGGATCGTGCCACACACAAACATACATACATACATACATACATACATACATACATACATACATACAAACAGACACACCAAACTTGTGGATTATATATAGAGAGGTTGTACTTATAAAGTTCCACGTTATTGACTTTTATACTACACCGAATGGGTGTGGCTCCAGTTATGACTGTCCAACAATACACAGTAATTTACAAGTTTATTGTAACAGAAAAAATACGATCAATAAAAACAAGGAACATTTGCGAAGCAAAAAATCTAACAAAAAGGTCCACTAGTGGGCCGAGCACAGAGAGAGCCGCAGGAAGGTCTAGCTGAAGAAGACATTCAGGCCTTCTTTACTTCACAAAGGTTTGCGCCACCACCACTCACTAAGGATGTTAGCATCGTCGGTAGAGTCTCAGGGCCCAGGGTACAAATTCCGGGGTCCGGGAACTTCTCCCCTAACACGGCGTCGCACACGCCGCACCCGCCGCCTATCGCAGGATTGCGATGGAAGAGTGGAGCGCGCAATTCGTGAGGTGAGCCATCCACTTCGTCGGACGTTCTCTTCATTTCCTTTGCGATCCTGATCGTCGTTTATATAGGAGAAGTCATTTTAATCAGTCAAGTCTAATAAACATGAAAACTAAAAGGAAACAGAAGAAAAAACGATAAAATCCAATGAAAAAGCAAGCCAGTTAAGGAAAAGTATCGCGTCCTATCGATTGGCGGGAGGCGGGGTGAGTACGGTTACTGCATTGTCATTTGCCGCATGCCGCAAGGGAGAATGCCGCGATAGGGGAGAAGTTCCGTTACCCCAAATTCCGTGAGGGTAGGCGGTTGACGGCGAGCGAGGAATAGTAATGACCACCTCTTACTCTCAAGGGTTTCTTTTTATACAGTTCTTCCCGTGCCTCTTCTTTTCTCAGGCATGTTTATTACTGCGAATCCCTCTCTGCTGATCATCAGATCACCTACCATCATCTGATCATCATCGTCCCATCAGAGTATTGGTCTTCAAGGGCATTTCTTCTTCAAACCCCACCTATGCGGCTGACTCTGTCTCGTCCTGACATACTTATATTATATTTATATTGTATTTATATATTCTACATTGTATTAACATTTGTTCTTTATTTGTATTGTATAATCTTACCGTCGCGCCAGCGATCGTCTCGGTGTTCATTTGACGTCCCGTGGGATCCAGTCAGTAGCCCAGGTCTAGTGGTCATCACAACATCGCATAACGTGTTCGGCCCACTTAATCTTCGATTCCTCGGTGTCAGTGACGGCGTCCTAATCATCTTCTTTGACTGAGCTTTTTACTCTCCTGAACTCTCCTGAACTTGCGTGTATAGGGAATTCCGAGCATTGTCCTTTCCACGGCACCTTGAATAACGCTGACTGCAGTTCAATTTTGCTTCTGTGGAGTCCAAGTAAGAGTTTCCTACGTTGAAGCAGGAAGGGCCACTGAAGGGAAAAAGTGAGCACGGAATTACATGTCCTTTGCCTTGTTCACTATTCCCTCCACAATTTTGAACGATCGAAACGCCACGCCTTCCCTTCTGCTGAGCTATGGAGGTAGGGCGTTCACCATGTTGACTTCCCGACCTTCATATACAGTAGCGCACAGAAGTATTCGACCGAATACCTCTTCAGCCGTATTCTTCAGTCGTAACTCCTTTCCTACTGTATCTGATCACGCGAAATTCCAACAGGCACAGCATGGGTATATTGTGAATATTTACCACTATTAACCTGCAATCTGATCATGTTCCAGAGCTTGAGCTTAAAATCAACCAGAGGATGATCATTCTGGGATTTCTTTCCTTCGTGCCATGTCTAAAGTGTACCAGCGCTAATGCCGAACACAGTGAAAGAGGAAAACGCACATGAGCCGCAAATAACTGCAGAGTCCCTAACTTTGCTTCCGGCGAAGTCTACTACCGCAAGAAACACCTTCCCATTAGTTACGTGGATATTGCTGCTTTGCAGACAAGTATTGTGGGATTGTGTGAAATATGCGTCCGTTAGACGTATCAAAATTTTGCGCGACTTGTCCCACAGAGGGAAAAGTTACGGCCGATAAAGCGTTCGGCCGAATGATTCTAAGCGCCACTGTATATACACGGGACTGAAGCAGTCAGAAATATTTGTTTCGTTCAGCGTCATAGCAGAATCAAGAGTCAATTCCGTTTCTCGTGGCCATTGTCTTCGTAACGTTGAGTCTCAAGCCAATCTTACCGCAAGCGCTGACAAATTCGTCTAGCATTCTTCTCTTTCCGATGTACGATGCTATAGATATGATCAGTTGTAAAGAGAAGATGATGTAAGTAGTGACTGTCAACCTTCAGTTCTAAGTCTTCTCACCCAAATGACGCATGACGTTCCCTCGAGCGGCACTGGAGAGTTTGGGCGAGGTTGTATAGCCCTGCCCTCTAGCGACGTTGGCAATGACTTATTGAACTGGAGCGAAATCCTGGTCGTGAAGTCGTTGTAGAAGTTAGAAGTGTTCTTATATATTTAGTTGCAACGCCCTAGTTGTTCAAGGCTTCAATTACCCCTTCGGTCTCAACGGCATTAAAAACCTTCAAATCGATGAACGTCGCACATAACGGCATCCTGTATTCTCGAGAATCTTGTGACATTGTGCTTGAGATTTATAGTGCTCAAACCTGTTCCGAAACCCTACGTGTTCGCAGCTGACCTTCACCTAGTGTAATGGCAATTTNTTTGGCGATAGTTGCCAGTCTTCTGCATCTACCTTTTTATACAGCGACACAGTCTTGCTTGTTTTCCGCGATTTTGCTTTACAATAGGTTCAGCGTGAAGAGTTCAGCTAGAGTCCTGACGATCACCAATGGAAGTCTCTTCAGATGAACTGGTTTGATCTAATGTAATGGCATTTCAAATTTCCGAATGAAGAGCTGAAGGAATCCGTTTTGGCCTACGATGGTAATTAGGCAGGTAGACGTGGATGTTGAAAAGATTCAAGTAGGAGTCGCAGGCGACCTTCCTGCCCTTAGAGATGCATCAACTGTTCCATTAGGACGGCGGAGGAAAACCACCTTGGTCTTCCATTTTCCATAATCGTTTTTCTGCATAGCCTCGCAAATTCGGACGTTTGTTGACGGTTGCCGCAGCTCGTGCGATTCCACTCTGGCGTATCAGCTTGAGGGTCCCTTAAGAGAGACATCCCTTTGACGATGGTTCGTTGGAAGTAGAGATCGCTAGCCATCTTAGTCCATGTCTTTTTGGACAATCTGCTATTCCTGAAACTCAAGCGGCCTCGTCTGAGTGATCCTACCAACGCTGCTGTGGTGAAGACGTCCTCAGGTCCAGGTGACTGAAGCCCATCTATATCACTGTTTTTGGCATATGAACATGGAGGAGGAGCTTGTCAGGCTCTAATGTGAGGCTAGATAGATTCCCTTCAGCTAGCCTATCTAACGAATCAGATTGAGAACAAGGAGCTCATTTATTGGACTCTCCACAAACTCTCCACACACGCATGTCTGCGAGGGGACAGAAAACAAAATTGATTC
The DNA here is from genome assembly GCA_900617895.1 of Haemonchus placei. Taxonomy (NCBI): domain Eukaryota; kingdom Metazoa; phylum Nematoda; class Chromadorea; order Rhabditida; family Trichostrongylidae; genus Haemonchus; species Haemonchus placei. The sequence goes on from UZAF01017287.1 coordinate 4,071, forward strand.
AACACAGCAGAATCAGGGAAATCGTCCTCTGTATCCGGCTGTGTCTCCGGTCAATTACCGGTGAATTTTTTCTCCTATTCGTCACCTGGGTCGAGCATCTAATCTCGTCATCAACTTGTCGTAATAAGATCTGTAGTAACAAACTTTATGTAGTAGTTTTCTCGTCAATCAGTCACCAATCTTACCTATATTCATATCGAGCTAATGCCTGCGTATTTATTTATGTGTATCTATGTGTGTATCGGTGTGTGTGCCCGAACGGAAATTCATAAGTATTGCTCCCGAAGACCTAGAGCATTAAAACCACAAAGGACAGGATGGAAACACTCATGGTGGGTGGCAGAACCGTACTCCGCCCACAGAGGACGAGGTTTGCGCGAAATAAATATTTGAGCGGAAATTGGTAACTACTTTTCCTTAAACATGGAGCATTCAAATTTTGTATGAGCACAGTAGGCAGGAAGGTCTCCGCCCATAGGGGGCAGGGCGTTAGCGAATGTTATAAATTTGGACCTATAGCATTCATATTTTGTATAAGTACAGGAAGCGGAATGGGAACACTCATGGGAGATGGTAGGACCCAAATCCGCCTACAAGTTGCAGAGTGTGAGCGAAAATTGTTAATTGGAAGCGAGAGCGTTCACATTTCGTAGGGGTACAGGTGGCAGGGTAGGAACTCTGCCGGCAAATTGCAAGATCCAAATCCGAACACGGGGCGGGACGTGATTAAAAATTTGTGCTTGACGGGAAATTTACAACTTCTGTTTGCTAGAGTTCAAATTTAAGGGGAGTACAGGTGGCAACCATGAAACTTGACACGCAGGACTTCAGCAGGACTTCGCGTATGGCGGGCACGGCGCGCACGAAGTATGACAGTGTGTGTGTGTATGTGTGTGTGTTGTGTCTGGAAATCAATAACCTCTCTTCTCTTGAAACACACCTTTCAATGTTGGGAGAATGCAGGCGACGCCTGAATTCAACGCAAGAAGGAGGAGAACCTGGCGGGCGATCCGGCTGGTGAAAATAAATGTAATGGAGGGTGAGGCCTATCAGGATGCGTTATCCCGACCACACCTTCCAACGTTAACTTTGATGTGCGCAAAAATTCAGCCGTTTCTTTTTTTTTGATTAGGATATAGCTGAAATGTTGCTTGACTGGTCATCGTCTGCCACGAAAAATCTTGGTGTTCTTCTATATCTAATAGTTGTGAAGCTGCGCATCCACGAGACTATACGTCCCTTTGAATTTTTCAGCCTCGCTTACACCAGAGGTGACGATGATCTAAGAAGAGAAGACAAGTCTCTTCCATGTGGGTAAGAGGAACTATACTAACCATAAGCCGTGAGAATTGTGAAGCTAATAGTTTGACCTCCATTTTTGCCATGATTTTTAAAGTTTTTATGGGTACATAATTCCTCATTAGCGATTGTTCTTGTTCCTCTACGACATCAAACAAACGAACACTAGGACTGCCGTCCTGTTGTTGGTTTGACATCGTGGAAGAGCAAAAGCAACCTTCGACGAGAGTACGACCGTCAGAACACTTCGCAAAAGCTCTGAACGAAAGGAATGGTATACCTCGTGTCTCTCTAGCGGAGAGAGCCAACTGGACTGCTTTGATTCGTGACAGGGAAGAATGTAAATGTTACTGGCACCACCTCGAACAAGTCGATGATCAAAGGGAAAATAGGTGAGAGATGGTACTCCGTACGGAAAATGCTTGGTGGCGGTATTTTGAGCACCTCGTTGAGGTCTTCGAAGATATTACTCGCCTTGTTCTCAAAATGCAAAATTAGTGTTTTCACTAACTATAAAAAGATCGGGATCAACTTTTGTATAGAAAGAGAACAGTAACCTTATTCTCAAGCACGTGCTTGTTGTCTTCATGCAGATCACTTTTGTACACTGAGAATGCATGAAATTTTTTCACAGCTATACATCCATGTACGCCGAGAACGCCGAGAACGTCAGCCGGCGAAGATCCCAACAACATCAGCTCGGTTACGGTCATGTCACATTTCTTCAGCGAAATGTTTTCTCAAGCTCCAACTTGTTTCCGCGTCGTAATCTTATTCAATCTAAGTTTGGTGTTCCCGAAAATTTGTCAATAATTCCATCTGACATGCACTTCTGCAAAGGACACGTTTCTATCCTAAATTAAGTGCGAAAACTCCCACGTTCAATTTCACGCTAGAGCGGTTCAACCTCATCAATAAGTGGGGAGGAGACAAGAAGGAGAGTACATTTGAAAAGAAAGTTGAAGTGTTTTGAGGGAAGGGTTTGTTATGAAGAAATCAAATTATTTGACTAGTTGGTAGAGGTTTATCACTGCGAATAGATGAAATGAGTAAAGCAGCGAAAACCCCCTTTCTGACAGGTGTCCCATGATCACGCAGCACAGACGTGAAATCACGCAAACAGTCTGACAGACATAGTCACTGTGTCACGCTGAGGTAATTACATACATATACCTAGAGAGTCCGAAATACGAACCAGGGAAGAGGCGTATGTGATAGGGCGCCTTTTGCCACTCCACCACCTCCGCCCTGAACCACAAAAACTGCCTCAGAGATACACTTCGTAATGAAAATTGATTCCCTACTGAGATGCCAGGTAGAGCGCCATAAGGGCTCAAAAGTGGTAAGTCGGGAGGAGTAGAGGGTGGCAGGCTGAAAGCAGCTTTGGAAGCAAGCATACTGTGGTCAACTATTACGCAACTGCACATGATTATTTCGAGGGACCTTTTAATTTGGAAGCTCTACAGACTTTCCCATTCATTCATCAACTATGCATCATTCTGGCCCTCCGCTACTTCTACGGCGCATTTTTGAAAATGGTGCCTCAGAATTATCGTGAACGTGCCCTTTACATGGATGCCATCGAACGTGGTGTGCGTAACGTGCTCGAAATGCCTTTTCTTCTTGTAGATCACTCTGCATTAGACAGGGAAGGTAGTATTCCACTCAATCCCTCGCGGATTAAACTTGAATAGCAATTGGAATTTCTTTCGTGTTCTTAGCCGTCAAAAGTATCAATGAAGATTGGAACGATGAACAGGTCGTACGAACAAAAACTGGAAGAGATTGTGCTTATCTCGTGGTCACATCATGGATGCTACCAGCAGATGTCACGCATTTGCTTACTTCTTCACTGTCACCTACGATTCCTGTCCTACTGAACGCATTCTTTGTTCTAGATAACGGACGTGCAATGACGGTCGTGAAAACCGTTGTACAAATGACGCTTTTAGAGCAAGCCCTTTCAATTCAGGTGCTAGCGGCAGAAAAAATGAAGTCCGTGCATAGAACAGGCGTTTGCCATTCTAGTAACTTGCATCCTCAGCTTACAGGGTCTACAAGGTAATGACTTCAGTCTGCGGAATTTTCAATCTCTGTGCCCGGGGATTTCTACAGTGATCGATCTGGATCACTTACAACAGCAAGCAAGTCGCCCGCAGCGAAAACATTAACTTATTGCCGAGGTTGGAAAAAGTGAAAAGGAGATGCAACTCCGGTTGTTATTTCTTAGAAACCCCTTTTTCTCTTTACGATCCACGGCAGACTTATCCGAGCAAGTTCCGGAGCTGAAGGGTTTTGTGCCGTCGAAAAGAAGCTACGGTAAAAATAAATCATGAGGTGAGTATGAAGACTGGATTGATCATTAGAAAAATGAGCAAATAGAGATTCTAACGAGAACAAGTTTCGCCATTAGCTTCGTTGGCTTTTGTCTTGTAAATAGGACCCTAGTTGATCGCCGGTCTCAACCAATAAAACTCTCAAAGTCTCTTGGCGTTAATCAATTCTGAGGGCACCCCCGCATTCGACTTCCATTCAGAATCGTAGTGGCGGATTGAATGCGTATGTGGCTTATACAATGAGTTGCGATGGCCAGCCATGTGCAAGTCAGTGCTTTTATCCTCCCAGACAGGTCGGGTATCAATTAATCGACCCCGGAGAGAAGGAAAGCTTGGTTGGCCTAAGCGAACATCAATCGGGGACTCGCTAGAGGTAGACAGTTTCGTCTAGATACAACAAAGAGCGCAAACAACCCACAAAAGAGTGTGCCATAGCAACAAATCCGACTTCGTCATTTCCATGGTACTTGATGCCATAAAGTGTCCGGTTAGGCTCGGTTGAAGATGGACTCCCAATGTAAATGTTTACATCTCTGAATTTGTGGCGTCGTCCAACCTGTCGAGGGGAACGGGCTTCGGTCGTTCAGGAGCCGTTAAGGAACCGGAAGCGAAGAGCCTCGTAAACATGGGCCGAGCAACAAATCCTGACTCTCATATTGGACACTTATAATCGTAGCACCTGACATCTGGCACTACAACGACCGCCAACTCTCCTACTGTTACTTGCTTGCCCATAGCTTTTGCTTGAAATTAAAGGTGTCCGTAGCCGATTGTAGCCGATTGTGGCGAGCTTTCAGAACGTTCATTGACGGATTTCGTGTTTGCCAGTACCCATCCTCGAATTCGAATTTGCTTACTTGAGAAGCAGTAATTGCTGAGGGACAACTTCGAGGCTGCTTTGTACATGCCGTTATATGCGACCATATGCCTCTTCTAACAAAAGCTTCAGTTAATGATTGATAGCGTCCTGAGATCTTACTGCGCGAATGATTCATGGCTGTCATGGCTAGAGAAAGCGAGGCTTGTTTTTGCTATTGAAAAGGATCATCCCAATTTCTAGCAAGTTTCTGAGTTTGTAGAGCAAGGCTTGTTGCATAAAACTTTGCGAATGAAGTCTGCTTGAGGACTCAACATTAGCAACGACATTGTTTTAGAAAGGAAGACTGTTAGAGAACAATGGTAACTTCTTTCGACTCTTGCGACAATCTCATACATCGTCATAGGTAGTGGGCGAAGGAGACACGTCTTTCGCCAAGTACATTACTAACCTGCAGGGCTCACTTATTGCTTTTTTGACTTCATGTCTATCGAAATTCATTTTCCCGCAAAAACTTCTTCAAAGACCCTCGTCATACATAAAAGGAAGCCATGCTTGCCAGATCTATTTGTAATTGCGAGTTCAACATCTATTTCTTCCCTTCATTGGATGCATACCACTCCTTATCAGAAAGGAAATATTCGAAGTGGTCTACTGTTACAATTAACTTGTAGAAATAGTCGCAAATGTGGGTTTGTCGATGAATTTGATGATTGTGCTGAAGAGAGAGATCCTAAACGGAACACCTCTGACGTCAGTATACTTGGGAGAGGTACTGCGATTGAAACGTTCTGAGTGATTTTATTTGTCGGTACTTCAATTTTACATTATCCTTGTCAGCCTTTGGTATGAAATATTACTCAATTAGTCGCATAAATAAGTTTTCATGCAATCTACATAATTGCCCAGGTATGATACTCCTAATATCTTTAAATGATGAAGGCTCGTTCAATGCCACTTGAGACAATTCGCATGCAAAAACCGGAAGGACATCATAAAGTTTCTTGTGATTCCGATAATGACCATGCAGAAGGCTATTAAACGATACAGAGAAGGATGATTAATCAAAAGCTAAAGCAGAAGAGGTAGAAGGATCCGTGTTTTCAATGATTGGACTATTAAATTAATCCTTTCGTGGGTCGGGCCTAGTACTAAGTAGTCCATCACGGGGAACACAAAGAGAATGGACTTGTCGAGTTATCGATGGAGCCATTGTCAGGGGAGGACTTCACTGTCAATCATATCTTATGGCGAGACCTCTTATTTCCCTATCTTAACAGGCAGTAGAGACAATGATTCAGGGAGGGAGTTACGAGCAGCGGTAAGACATCGGTGGTTTTATAGGTGAAAATGCACAGGGACTTGTACGTGGAGAACGTATTGATGGACGCACTAAAGCCTTTATACTATTCCGTATCCAGAAACCACTGGTAGCTTTCCAGCAGCGCGATACACCAAACCAACGAGCTAATCCGAGATTAGTGCTCCTTTGACATCGAACAACTTCTATTCTACTCGCCAACTGACATCTCTGTTCGGAGTATATCGAGGCGAGACTCAAGAAAGGCTAGGAAGAAGTAGAGGAGGGATAGCGGCCTCCAACATGAGAGTAGTTCAAACAGATTCCAAGCTTGTAGCCGTGTTCATGACACATATTTCAAATTATGACTGGAGTATGTTGTTTTCACATAAAGCAAATATTGCAATAGATTCCTTAGTTTTGGGACATCGTATATTTTCCTGTCTAGGAAATACTCCCCGGACGTTTTGTAGAGCAGATCGTCAGCGCCCGCTCCTCTGCGCTCACTTCAAAATGCCTTTTCCAAATTAGACCAATTCGCAGCTGGTTTGGCCGGGACTGTCCTGTCGCCGTGTGAGTGCTGGTATTTTGATGTTTCGTGTCAGTGCGAGCACCAGCCCATTTATATCTAAGTGATCTCTTTCACACTTCACCGTTGTCTGCATTTTTTATGCTAACGACTCGATCCGAACTCGTTAGATCGTGAAGATTCTTCAGCTTATCGCGAGCACCACTAGCGTCCCCGACGTTGCAGTGTTGGTCGACTTTTGCAACGCAATACGCAACCAGGCAATCGCCCCCGTCGTACTGCGGACTTTCCACAGATCTCTCGTCAGCCAAGCTATAACTGGTCGCAGCTTGATAGCAGAAACACCTCATGAGGCTCCCATGTTGTGTGACGATTCTAGGTCTGTTCTTTTTCGCATTCGCACAGTAATTGGCGTTAGACTTTTTACATTCTTAAACATTTGCTTTTCACAGAGATCTTCATACTTTTGTGCAACGGAGCTGAACAGGGCGTCCTGGATTCCGATGTTGCGGAGGTAACGATTACTCGTATTTTGATCTGAAGGCTGTTAGTAGATAACGTATATGTATATAGGACATTCCGATACACCCAACTGAGCGCTGTGTGAAATCTCAACCCATCTGGTCTGTAGTTATGACCCTGAAAGTCTTATAACGAAAAGTAATAGCAGCTTGGAAGTAAGCCCCGATCAAAAAATATGGAACAAAGCGCTGAGTTACAAAAAAGAGAGGAAAATTTGAGATTGAAGTGCTTCTTTTCAAAAATACCTTCACCAATCTAACTTCAGCACTCTTTTCCCATTCCAGATCTCTTGTGATTTCCACACCTGAACTTCGACACGGTATTATAACAATCCAACCTATCCTAGTTTTCCAACGGGCTCTTACACGGCTTACATTCAGGCCTGTCCACGAAAACTTTTGTCCTTGATGCCTAATTGGAACAATTTGTTCGAACAGCAACACATCTTCTGCTTAGCCCAATTTCGTTCTTTCTTCTTCAGAAAGAAATCGGCCGGTTACAGTAAAGAGGAGAGCTACGAAGTGCTACACAAAGGGATAATTTTATTTGTGAAGTCATCGAATTTGCCTTCATACTCTCTCTCACGCATACATCATACCGTTACCCTTTAATGATCACCTCAAGCAAGTATAGTAAAGGTGCCACCTTTCTGTGGTCTTCTTTTTCTTCGGATCCGTCCGCTCCCACAATGCAAAAGTAAAAGAATATCTGGTCTTGGATCCTGCAATGTAGTTTACTCACTTAATAGAAAGAGAAACCTCCAGCTCATTGCAAGCGTTGGATTCAATGTCTTCATTATACATAGTTCCGTTCTAATTGTATGCAGAGATCGATTTTTCTATGAGAGGAACATAGAAGTCCACAAGTGATGAACGATTTGAGTCTTTCGAGGGAGGTACAGTAGTTTTTTCAACTCAAGGAGACATATGGGAGGTGATAATGGTAATGGGGGCCATTGCGAAGGAAATCATATTCTTTTGGGATTCGATAGTGCATGAGAGGAGGTCGAGAGAAGACAGAGGAGGAAACGAATAGATCGCTTAGCTGCAAATTTTGAACTATACAATTCCCTCAACCTGATCTTCAATCTTCAATATGCCCCCGACTGATTTCTAAACGAGATCAGGAAATTATTAGGTTGATGCGTAATTATTGCGGATTTTTTTCAGCAAATTTTAATTGAAGAAACGAAAGAAATATCTAGCAAAACCATGTTCAAATATTTGCTCCGGAACAGATCCTCTATCTACGTCAAGCACTGCTTCCCATTTGCTAGGCGGTCGGATTCCACAGGCGAAGGCGAAGGATTCCGATTCTTGGAGGCGATCACGCCTTGACGTTGGCCAACAAGCCATCCACTTCGTCGAAAGTTGTGGTCGCAAACCAATTCTTCAAAGGGCGACTGACGTGATGATCCTGGAGTATCTGTTACTGAATAGGGCGACCGCAGAAGCAGATTCTATTCCTTGTGGCTTTGGCTGACTGTTACATCGCCGAGAAGTTCGTTGAGATCACGTTATGAGTGGGCCGCCTTCCAACATTTCTCGAAGTAATAGAGCATAATTTGGCGTATATGAAGATGGCTTTCTAGACATATCTCTGTTAAGGAAAGCGAGAAGATTATTTCTACAAAAATCCCGAATTCAAAAGTTTATTTTTAACGAGAGNAAAGAAGCCGCGAAAAAATCCGCAATAATTATGCATCAACCTAATATAATGGTTATAGTGCAGGCCTCGGAGGGCTTCTGCTCTAATCTTGAACACTCTGATCTTGAACACTTTGCTCTAAGACCGCTATCAGTTTCCGAAAGATGAAGTTTCAAGTAGATCATCTGTTCAATAAGCTACCATAACTAAGCAGTGGGATGTAGGCATTTCTCACTTCTGTGCGTGTATGATGCTCGTAACATCATTCTTCACTGAAGAAGTGAATACAGCTTATTGCTGCCTACTCGCACTACCTCTCGGTGTAGTAGGCAGTCAGTCAAGCTCACTAGAATAAAACTGGTGTCGCCTCTATCACTACGACCAGCTCTAGATCGTAGCGCTCACGTAAGCAGCCGTAATGTACAAAGAAATCGTAGGCACTTTGAGGATAATGACTTTTCACCCAGAGTGGTTTGCTCTTGTGAATTTACGATCCGTTCTACGAGCACTTTTTGAAGTCTTAGGTGTCCTTCTCCAAAGCCTAGGACAAGGCTAGCCGTCTTCTTGCTTTCGAAGGCAAGAATGTCAAGAATTCCGGATGATACCCAGTAATATATTCACGCGCCTAATGTTGATGTGAGAACTCATCCACCTCGATGTGAACCTGAGATCTCTCTTTAGTACCGCTTTCAAGACCATCCGTTTGAGTGAGGCATCCGTTGTGTAACAGAGGATCTCCCCAGTTGCCAGAGACGGTATGAAAGTGCAAAAAGTCAATAGCGAGAACACGTCCAACTGTTCTTTGCCTTCATCTATATCTGATGGTAAAACCCTTTAAAACGTTTCCAATGTGGGATGATTTGGGATTTGGAGGAACCAATCAGATAAATGCTTTTTAGCTAGACGGGAATGAAAACGCAAAAGAACTCGGAAACTCTCTGAAGGCTAATCCAACTTCTGGTGAGTTTCAGATCCTTCCATTTCCATATCAGTTCCCAAACTTTTTCCAATAATTTCAGACAACACGGTGATCACTCTGGACAACTTCATGGATTTGCTTGATACTGACAAGGTGCTTTTTTGCTTGGCTTCCAAGATGGAGTGCGTAACTGCGCTGCCTGCTAAACTGCATAGTGACGCTCAATAGTGGACGAACCTGTCCAAGTGTCGATAAGAATCAGCTTCCCCTAAAACAACACACTTCATTAATCTTGAGAAAATCGTGTTGCGAGGACTATTTGAGAACCAGTTTTTATTTTTACAGTACTCAAAATGTAGTAGCAATGCGTGCAGTAGATGCACCCCTGCATTTATCAGGAAAACCCCACAGCTCGAGACAGTTGCTGCCCCATCGGGTGTTTCTCATCGATTGGGGTAATTTCGAAACTTTTCGTAGAAAGAGCCTAATGAAATTAGTTGCGTAGGAAGTTTTATTGTCTCAGCATTGTGAACGCTTGGTCGCCTGAAAGTCCAAGCCTTTTCCCGAATAGAAATTTCCTCTGACTTCGAGTACGTAGCTCCTTTCGGCATTATTCCGCACCCTTAATTCGTATTCATGACTCTTGTTCCAACACCTACTCGACCTCGGTCGAGTATCGTCTTCACCCATCAGGTGGACTTTGTACCTCCTAAAGAATTGCTCTGAGAATCACGGGATTAATTATAGTCAGGCAACGCATTGCTAAGGAAATGGTTGAGGAACTAAAGAACGGGAGAATCGGTTCTGGCCCAGTGTCTCGAGCTTTCGACATTCGAAATGTCGTTCTCGCTTCATGCGGTCAGTACTGACCGATGAGAGGACAATTTTCGTACTGAAAATCGATCTAATCCTTTTTCTTCATGGATGCCACTCACTATCAGAATCGATTTTGTCGTTTGATTAGCTTTAAGTTCAATGACCGTAAATGTTGGTGAAGGACAGCATTGGGATACTTCGATGAGTCATAGCCACGGAGGTGGAAACGGGCATGTCCATAACGATTGAAACTCAAAAATTCAATGGTTCTTCAGATCGCTCGGGTTAGAGTGGGCTAAGTGCAGCGGCTCTGTCAAAATGTTGTGGTTGCTTTATTTACTTGGACCCCCCCCCCCCCCCCCCCTACCTCAGTCTTAGTCGTGTTGCTTTTATCTGACCTCAAACCCAATGTCCTTGAGGCAATTATCAGGGAAGAAAAAAAAACAACATTCATCAAACAAGCAGGAACAAGCTGCTTGAGAAAACGGCCATGAGTTTTTTCTTTGCACAAGCATTATTTGCCTGGTAAAGCTCCTATTTCCGCTGCTATGGGGGTACAATTGATGTCCCACACAGCTCATATTATAAAGCAAATGATAAAAGCGTCCGCTCCATCTATACAGTTGGATGTTCGAGTATGAAATATGAAAGGATCATGGCTGTTGAAGAACCAAGTCAGGAAACGATTTCTTGAGTGAAGATCGAATTTCAGGATATAATGGACATCACCAAAACTGACAAATCGCCGACAGAAACTGATGTCGAGGAAGTAACTCAAGGAAGGTAAGTTGCTTGAAAACCTACAAATTCACAACTATGTTTGAAAAACAGTTCACATATGAATGGTTGGAGCAAACGAGTTGCAAATATGCAAATCGGAAGGAACTGAATGTAGTTGGGAATGACTTTGAAACTGCCTAAGCCAATTAGACTGAGGAAAATGTTCTTACAAGAAAGCACCACTAGAAACTCGCGCAACCTAGGCCAGTAGTTTTGATCCTCTGATAGGGTCTCTTTTATAGCCCCCACTAACAATAAATGGCTTTGTATCGGATCAGAAAATATGGGTACATTGCTAGCGTCTTAACATCCTATCAGTTTTTCATGTGTATTTTCGAAGCCCTTGATTAGCTTCACGTTAATGGAGAGCTTTCGGCATATAAGGCCTTCTCCAGACCTTAACATTACAGTACATAGTTGCAAACAATCAGTCAATAATCAGTTACTACATAAAACACATCGGATCTTATCAAACCAACAGGAAATATCGGGGAAGAGGGGAGTGGACCTATTGACGGGGAACTTGAAAGAGGAATGGGACATCGCTCTCCTCCTGCGGCGACGGAGTGTTAATTCAAGCAGTCTCAAGAAGTCACGCATCTCCTCCTTTGCGTTTATTCCGGCTTGATACGGTATATTTCCCGTGCTTCCAAAATTTTTTCTCCAAGGGCCATACCAAATATCTATGCAATACCCTCACAACGAAAGATGGAGCATTCTTATTCCCATGCTTGAGTGTACGGTGCCTGGAAAGGCTGCTGTGTGGGTAGGCAGCGGGATTAGCCAACGCTCTTCTATGTTCGTCCAGGCGCATCTTCAAGGATCTTGCGGGTCTTACTAGTTTGTGAAAGCAAACGAGGTTCGATAGCGAGGCTGGGCTATGAGACGATACCTCAGCTAGCGCCATCTAGAACTGCTGTTGGTATACTGCACATGGGCTTAGCCAGAAGCTTGCAATTGAGTGACTGTGAAGTACTGGGTTGTACGAAAAGTTTCCGCTCATTTTAAAGACATTCATGATTTGGAATTTCAAGGATAACAAATCTTTTCAACAAACAATATATAGTCCATCCTAATCAGTGATGGTTCGCCATCTTCCTCTTGGTTTCACTGTCCCACTTTCATAGAAGGTTCTAGAACAAGAACGGAAAACCCCCTTAGGTGCTTCTTGCAGTCCTCTATGGATTGAGCGATTGCCCAATCGAAGTTCTGCAGAAACCTAAACAAGAAGTAGTCTGATGATACTATGTTCGTACTATATGGGGTGTGTGGCCTACATCCCACCCAAGATCCAGCAGTTTTTGACGAGTGGTCAAAAATACGCGTGGACCAGAGTTTCTGTTGGAAGACAACGCCCTTACGATTGGCCGGTTCTTACCGCTTCTGGTCTACCGCTGCCCTTAAAATGTTTAGCTGCTTACAGGTCTTAACAGCTCATGATAAATGATTTCGCAGACTGCTCTGCGCTGCACGTTCCCCTAGAGCGTTGTCTACTTAAACGTCACAAATTTTTCTAGCTGCTTGAGCCGCCTTCTTGCCCGTGCGAGAGAAAAAAACATCATGCTGAAAAAAAGCTGAAAATGCTTGCGATGGTCCTCAATTTTCACACGAGTCCTATACAGAAAAACTTAGAAGAGTGGTATCGGGATCTACGCAGGGATGTAGGAAAAAAATTGTCCTCTCAGAAGAATATGTTTCTTCATAAGGTTAGGTCCTTGATTTTGGGCAATCCTAAGTCGCCTTTTACGAATAAGTCTCTTGACCTATCTAGAGGTGGGGAGGGGAAAGGTAACTTGGCTAGTCAATCGGAGAGAGCCTCAGTACGGCAACGTTGAGTAGGAACACTCGACGAAGCTGCTTGAATCGCAGGGCCATAGCAAGCTACTTGGAAAGAGAAAGATTGATTGTGAGGAATTGATTTGTACTTTAAATGCACGATCCGTGTCGGAAGCGTGTGTCGAAGATTTGGTGATCAAGTCAGAAGATCAATTGCGACATCACCGGATTGAAGTAGACAAGAACTCACTGAGCGTTGCACGCAATTTCGCTTAACTTCTCTCTTTTCGTTATGAGTTGGTTCAGAGCTACGTTTTGCTGAAGTGGTATCACAGTAAACCACGCACGCGAACCACGTATACCAAAGCAAACGCTCTTTATCTACCTGTAGATTATCTTTAGACAAGAGCCTTGTCTTGCACCATTTGCAGCCCAGTTTCCTTCTCCTTTCTGACCTATTTCTGAACGCTCATGGCATCGCACAATATAGCTTTGTGAGGATTGCGTGTATTGCACACCGTCATTCAGAATTTGGAGAATCTTCCAGTAAAGAAAAGAAGGTGGAAGTGGGAGCGAAATAAGTTTCCGTCGGAGGGTGTCTCGAGGTGATCTGCATGTTGATGGATAGAATATGGTCTGGGCTATTGAGCGGTTTGCATTATAACTGCGATTTCCTATAGTATCACCTGTATCACCTATTGTCCCGCTGATCATCGACTTCCTCGAGCGGGCGCCAGTAACGTCTCCATTCGTCCCTGTCACGAGCCAGAGTGGTCCAGTGAATCGTTCTCGCTTCAGGGACACGAGGTTCAACATTCCTTTCGTTCAGAGCTTTCGTGAAGAAGTCTGACCATCTCGTTGGCGTCTTCCTGGAATTCGTTTGATGTCTTGAGGGATCCAGTCAGTAACCGCCCTGGTCCAACGGTCATCACTATATCGCATAACGTGTCCGGCCCACCTGATCTTCCATTTCTTGGCGTAATCAATGGCATCCCTGATCTTCGTTCGTCGACGGAGCTCGGAACTCCGGATTCCCTTCTGCACTTGCGTGTATAGGGAAGTTCCGAGCATCGTCCTTTCCAAAACGCGTTGAGTAACGCTGACAACATGCTCATCCTGCTTTCGTGGCGTCCAAGTCTCCGAGCCGTACGTCAAAGCAGGAAGGACAGCAGTGTCGAAAAGGTGAGCGCAGAGCCGGATGTTCTTTGCATTCTTCACTATTCCCTCGATAATCATAAATGCTCCCAACGCGGCGCTTTTCCTTCTGCACAGCTCCGGAGCTAGGTCGTTCATCATGTTGACGTCCCGACGTAGAGACACATAGCTAGAGCATTCGGAGATATTCTATCCGTTTAGCGTGAAGGGAGCACCAGGTACCAATCCGTTTTCCATGCACATGGTCTTCGTTAAGTTCAGTCTCAAGCCGATCCTTCCACAAGCACCGCTAAACTCGGTCAGCCCGCTGAACTCGGCCAGCATTCGTTCCGCCTGCTCCATGCTCGGTGTTTTAAGCACGGTGTCGTCTGCAAAGCGGAGGTGATGTAGGTTCTGACCGTCGACCTTCACTCCCATGTCTTCCCATTCCAAATGACGCATCATATTCTCGAGAGCGGCACTGAAAAGTTTGGGCGAAATGGTGTCGGACACTTCTCTTCACGTCGATAATGACTCCTTGCGGAATGGTGAAATCCTGGTCGTGAAGTTGTCGTAAAGCTCACGAAGCATCCTTATCTATTGAGTAGGAACGCCCTGGCTCCTCAGGGCTTCAATTACCGCTTCTGTCTCAACGGTGTCAAATGCTTTCTTTAAATCAATGAACGTAAGACATAACAGCATTCTGTACTCTCGTGGTACTTCAATGAGTCTTGCAAGTGTGTGGATATGATCGATTGTACTGAACCCTCTCCGAAACCCTGCTTGCTCGCATGGCTGTCCTTCATCTAATATTCTGCCGATCCTTTTCAGGATGACACGAGTGAAAAGCTTGTAGATTACAGACAGCATGCAGATTAGGCGATAATTGCCAACATCGTGTGGATCTCCCTTTTTATACAGCCACACAGTTTTGCTAGTTTTCCACGACGTGGGCACTTTGCATTCCGAAGGTACCGCGTGAAGAGCCTAGCTAGAGTTGTGACGATGACTGGTGGAAGACTCTCCAGATGTTGTGGTTTGATCCTGTCGGGACCAGGCGGCGCGCTAGAGTTGTGACGATGACTGGTGGAAGACTCTCCAGATGTTGTGGTTTGATCCTGTCGGGACCAGGCGGCGCACAGTTCTTCATCGACGTGATGGCATGCGTATTTCGGAAGGGAGAACCGAAAGAGTGATACATTCGTCTTGTCTAAGATGGTGGGTAGGCAGGTAATGGCTGTCGAAGAGATCTGGGTAGAAGTCGATGACCGCCATTGCCCTTCGAGATGCAGTAACCGTTCCGTCAGAACGAAAGGGAAGTCATCTTGGTCTTGTAATTGGCGAAGCTCCGTCGGGAACCTCTGCTGTCGCATGTTCCAAGGAACAGTTCTTCTCCAGTCTCAAATACAGCGTACAGCGGGCGATGCCTTCCCATCTCGGTCAGTCCGATGAAGTCGCATTTGATCTTCCTAACTTGCATCATCAGATCTTCT
>UZAF01017287.1:28132-50132 GCA_900617895.1 Haemonchus placei
AGAAGCCCCCTCTGATACCATTTGTGCAGGAATGAGGTCGGAAAACGGTCTGGATAGGCACAATAAGGGCAGGAACAAAGGGGGACGTCAGGCCTCCGCCCCTCGCTAGGTTGACTACGAGTTCAAATTGTCCTTCACCACTTTCGCATTGGAGCAACATTAGTGAAAAATCGATAGGCTGGTTGGCAATTTGCCCACAGACGGTCAGCTGGTCGACCGCCTCGTATTGGGACTACTATTCGGCTGTTTCTCTAGTATTCGACTATATTCTACGCTTTTCTATTCTAATTAATTTTTCTCAGCCGTCGTCAAAAGGTCGGAATTGATACTGCATAATAAATCAGATTAATAGCGGTAGGAGAATTAGTTTCAATGAATAAGCCAAAATCAGCTGTTGGTGTGTTGTGTGCAATGGCAGACACTGCGCCGCGTTTGTCTGACTCGCCCGAAAAACTCTTGTCGCCGTTTTTTCGCCATTTAGCTCGTCCGACCCCCCTTTTCCCTTGTATTTTGTAGCTGTCTATTTCTTTATATTCATCTTTTTTCGCGTTTTCTTTATTACCATTGTACTATTGTAGGCCGTATCTAACATTTTTTGTCAAATTTCGCCAAAAAACCGGATACCCCAAAATTAACGTGAGCTGTGCCTTTAATCGCAAACTTCGCTGGGTAGCGGTCGTAAGCAAGAAGTGAACCAAATTTCATAATCGGTCCCTATCAGTGCACTTACCCTTCTTGTCGAATGAAACATATCAGAGAATCAAAGCTAAATCGTAAACAGAGGCACTGGGATTCGATTGGTGATTGGATCTTGCTCTCTAAGACCTCCTCTACCGTCATTGTTACCGTCCTGCCCCCTCTACTCCTATTGGTTTTGCTCTCCAAGTCTGCGGGATCAGGAGTAATGGGTTTCCGCTCAGACATTTATTTCGCACAAACTCCGCCCCCCAGTAGGCGGAGTCTGGTATTAATACCCGCCATAAGTTTTCGCATACTGCCGCCTGTCTTCCTATCAAGTTTGAGCGCCCTAGAGCCGATTCGCGCACACCTCGCCTTCTATGGACGGGGTCCGGTCCTTCCACCTACCATAAGTGTTTCCATCCTGGCTTGGGTACTCCTACCAAACTTGAACTTTTTGGGTTCCCAGGGACAAGAGTTATTATTTTCCACTCAAACATTTATTTCGCGCAAGCCCTGCCCACTGTGGGCAGAGTCCGGTCTGCCACCCATCATATTTGTTCCCTCTGCCTTGGGTACTCCTACCAAAGTTGAACTTTCTAGATTGACAGAGACAGGAGTTATGATTTTCCGCTGAAACATTTATTTCGCACAAACCCCGGCTCCTGTGGACGAAGTCCGGTCCTGCCACCCACCATATGTGTTCCCATCCTGCCGCCTGTGCTTCTACCAAATTTGAACGTCCCAGGTCCACGGGGACAGGAGTTATGAATTTCCGTACAAACAGACAGACAGACAGACAGACGGACGGACAGACAGACGCGAGCGCTTTATATAAAGTAAGGATGTTTACTAGTCGTTGTTAATTAGAACTGCTCCTCCTATATTAGCGACAATCAAGAACGCATTGGAATTGAAGGGAGCGGCTAGCCAAGACAAATAATTAAGGGACTCCCCACCTCACAAATCCATCGCAATTCTGCGATACGCGGCGGGTGCGGCGTGCGCGACACCGCTTTCATGGAGAAGATTCCGGACCCCGAGAAGAGTATGCAAATGTCCGATGGCTGCTAGAAATCATTCCAACTCCATGAGAATCTCCCTCAACAGAGGAGCTCGTAAAGAATTTGCATAGCTATTGGTCATGACACCGCACAGAGGTGACTAATAGGAGTAGGAGCCAAGGCGGGACAGAATACCATTATGCGGCGGTTGTGCATTGTCCCTTGTAATATTTCATCCACTTATAAATTCCAGGAAGCTTATATTTTAGGGCATTTTTTTCCAGTAAGTTCTAGTACTACTTGAGTAGAGGAGTACATCGGTGGCGAAAAAAGCGGGAAGATCCGCCTACTTCAGGANTTTTCAAAAGTAGTGGAATTGAGGTTGTACGAGATCACCGTAACGGTAATGGCATGAAGGGGTGTTTGGACGAGATTTAACTTGCTCCCATTGCTCGAAGAGATGACTACATCAGGCCGAAATTGTCTGAAACTGTCTTTTACTGACGCCATGGGTTATGACAGGTTGTTTCAACTTCCTACATGGGAGTCTCTTGGGATAGTGCAGCCTCTTTAGAGCCTTTGAAACTCGTCCACTATTGGTGTGGTATCCACACGATACAATCATCTCTGGCCCCTTATTTTGTCCTATCCAGGACTTTTTTCGACCTTATAACGTTAGGTATGGTATAAAGAGGAGCCTCGAATTCATACTATAGAGGAATCTCAGAAACCTTTTTATCGTGAACTTTGCTTTCAAGTGTGTTGTATGCAAATGTGAATTTGCATTTAATGACCAAAATTCAAAGTCAAAAAAGAAAAGTCCTCGCAGTGTGAAACGGGAACAGTGTTCATTTCCTAAAATGTTACATCAGCGTAGCAGTATCTAGTTTAGAAAAAAACGAATAATTTCGTGCAGACTAGAGCAAACAAGGAGAAGAAGTGTGATTTGAGGTCCCGTTCAAAGGCGTCGTCGTCCCGTCTGGTATCTCGCATACACGCGTGCTATTCGTCGGCGACCAAGCGCTTCATTGTGAATGAGCGGTGGGATCACCCGGTTGACTCCAGGCTCTCCTCCTTCTCGTTTTGAAGTTCTTGTGCATTCTTCAGAATTTGAAAGGTTCAGTTTAGGGGAACGGGGGCTATTACAAACCCCAAATACACATACACACGCACACACAAATACACACACCGATCATTTCGTGCGCGTTCCGCTCTCTAAGAGCGAAGTCCTACTTAAGATCGGTGCGTTTGAGTGACATAGTCATTTCTCACTTATTCCAACTTGACTACATGTTTTTACTCAGATAACGACTCTTCTTCCTTTTTCTTGACTCCTTGTGGACTATAATTTCTGAAGGAGAACCCCAGTCAGGAGTAACGGCAGTGCTGCATACGCTTATCGCTGACGCTTGCAAAATCTCTATGTTGATCTCAATCATAGCAGTAAGGTATTATTGGAAATTCAACCCTTCCCTTTATTGGTTCTAATGACCCACAGGTTTCCCTTGATTGGGCAACCTGGTTGATCACGCAAACCTTGAATGATGTTTGATAATGTTGTGAATAGATGACAACACCATTTTCGAAAAACTACGCTCATAGCTCTTCTTATCTTCATGTACGAAAATCATTGCAGTATATCTCGGTGCACTTTGGTCAGACCTGTTGCCATGACTCATATGCACGACCTTCTTCCTCGGATATTCCATGTGTGTAACAGTGCATCTTCCCGAGCTCTATTTCAGGCTTTCCTTCCAATTTGTAAATTATTGAATTATTTTTGAAGAGGGAGGCTTGCCGAAACTCACTGAAGCAAGGGCTCTACGAGGTTTAGCTTAACAATGCTATCTGCCTCTAATCANTCCATCAAAGATCTGAGGACAAAATTCGTCCCTCATGACTGGACGAAGCTTTATGATATTTGTTGGGTCTGGATCCCACAAGCCGTGTTCAGAGATGAGTTGAGCACTTCCCTATTTTCTGTAAGGATCAGCAGAGTGACGGCGGATAATTTTTTACGCACTCTTTCTCTGAAATAAAGTTCCATCAAAGTGTCACGTGAAAGTGGTAGGTCACTCACAATGTGGTACGTACATTTGCGCTTAACTTATCACTTCTTATGTGACATTTTGATGGAATTTTAACCCCAAGAATGGGTGCGTAAGAAATTAGGTCGCTGCTCGGATCGTGTAGCCCGCCTGCGGGCCACAGCAACAGCCGGCGAAGAGCGCGCTAGGACCCCCAAGCCAGACACGCTGAAAAGGCGCGGTCGCTATTGCGTCAAGGTCGAAGTTATAGAATAATAGAGAAAGTAAGGTTCCGTCTATAATAATTGCTGGTAAGAAGCCTTCTTTCGAAAAGGAGTATCAGACTTTTCTTTATTATGTTAGTTGTTTATTTCAGCTCCTCATCCCATCACTAGGGGTTATGAGATTGAGAGGAAGATTCCCAACGCGACAGTTAATGAAAAGGTAAAACTAATTCTATCTATTACCTTAATTGGCCGCATTATTTCATACATGGTAAGTCGGCATGTACGCCAGCCTCCAAATTTCCAATCAGTTCGTCAAAGGTTTCCAGTTATGGATTGCGCAAGGAACAGCAGAGGTATGGCCTTTTTCAATAGAGCGCAGAACGCTCGTGTGGTAAGGAATGGATTCCATCCACCTAATCTTCCTTCACGTCTCCATATACTCTTCTCTTTTGCCATCCTTGCATCAGAACCGCTTATTCTGCTTAAGATTGATCACCGCACCTTTCCACTCCTTGAGGGATGAACGGATTACCAGAAAGAAAACTTAGGAGGATATTCAACACATAAGCGTGGTATCAAGCGTAAGAGCTATCAGAGAGTAGGATCTGTGGAAGCCTACTTGTCTGGCAGTGTACCGTAGACAAGAGTACCTTACTTCACCAGGAACTTGGTGCATGCTCAACCGGCTGTTTTTACTTTTCTTGCCGTTCCGCCACCACCTTTGCCTTATTCACGTTCACACCAACATGTTACCATAACAGCTGGAACGTTACAGTGTAGGGAATAACAACTTTGCTGTCTTTCATTCTGCCTTCCGTAATGTTAGGCTCTTCAGAGGTTCTGGTCCCTTATCGGATTCAACTCCAGAAATCCTCAGGGAAATTTTTCGTTTCTGACGTCCTGAGTTTCCCTGACAATGAGTCCACTTTCCAATCCCTTTCCCAGATATTGCATCAACTTAGAGGCACGGTAATTTTGAGGTACCCTTTTCAGATTGTAAAGTGGAAGTGTTGATGTAAAGGAGTACATCGATGGCGAAGAAAGCGAGAAAATCCGCCTACTCGAAGGTTTTTTGAGCGTTGTGAAGCGGGGATTGTACGAGATCACCGTGATTGGAATGGCAGAAAGGGATGTTCGGACGAGATTTAACTTGCTCCCATTGCGCACAGAAATAACTACACCAAGCCGAAATTGTCCGAGATTGCCTTTTACTGTCGCCATGGGTCATGACAAATTGTTTGAAGTACATGGGAGCTTCTCGAGATAGTGCAGCCTCCACAAAGCTGCCGAAAATCGTCCACCTGTAGTGGCCTCCACACGGTACAATCTCTGGCCCCTTATTGTGCCCTATCCAGGACGTTTTTCGACCTTATAACTGCAGGTAAGGTCTAAGGAGTAGCCTCGGATTCATACTATGAGGAAGTCTCAGAAACCATTCTTAGTGTGAACTGTGCCTTTAGATATATTCATCAGCTTTTCAATTCGACTTTATATTTTATCAGGCACCTCCTTTTATAAAGCCCCTCCTTAGCTTTCTCGCTCCTACGAGGTTGGTCTGATAATTACTGTTGAGTATTCTTGATATGTAACGGTGTTCACCGCCTGAATCTCAAAAACTTTATAAAACCTGCGATCAGTATGATAGAGAAACTCTTTTTCGACGTACATTTCGGCTTTATCGCCTTTGTCAGTCTGGAAACTTGAAGATAGTTGTCATTCGTCCCTCACTCAGCAAATAAAACTTCGAAGAAAGTTTTCCTGAACCCAGTCCGGTTGTCCTCTANCCTGAAACCAGTGTTGCCAAGGCTCAAAGGACTGCTCACGTGCATTACCCAACACGTGTTGTAACCTATTTTAATCTCCCTCGAGAACTCGTGCCCTCCCCTATTCGGGAAGAGTATCGACAGTGAAATCGACTGCNGTAGGGTTACTTTTTACGACGCTTAGCTGTTGAATGAGGGATGGACAACGACCATCTTCAAGTTTCCAGTCTCTGACGAAGGCGAAAAAGCCGAAATGATCACATTGGCCGCAGCTTTTATAAGAAGTCCTATGAGGTTCATTCAAAGCCATGCCAAGAATCATTGAGAGTCGAACTTGAGTGTTTATCACCCCGTAATGAGCTTTGCGCCTGCACTTCGACTGTCCCTGTATTGCTTTCAATTTTTCTCTCCAAGAAGCAATTGAACGGTGCAATAATCTTTGATGTCTTGAGTCCAGGGGCCTTCAGGTCCGACATTACGCATTTTATGCTCACTGGTTCTCTGTGTCTTAAAAGCAATGCGATGCTTTTTACTTATTGAGGTGATACTGGCTGTCATTGTACCTGAAAATGCGGCGTTGTTACTCTCATTACAGAGTCATGAGCCCAACAAGACACCATTCGAGCTCTCCGACGAAACCATCACGGTGGTGTCTCGAGGCGCGAAAGTCAGTCTTGAGCCCAAAAAGACTCCACTCCAGCTCTCTGACGAGGCCATCACGGTGGTGTCTCGAGGCGCGGAGGTCAGTCACTTCAATTCCTTCGCACCTCTGTTCTCTAAAGAACAAATGATTTCAGGCGTATGGAGATCGGCGGAAGTTCAGCGAGAAGAACGAGAGTGTGAAAGGTGGTTTGCAAAGTCGACCAGAACGCGAATTTGTGGTTGCTGCAGAAAAAGGTACTGCCAATGATAGTGTAGGACATGAGTCAGGAGATAACTAGCTACGCGAAACTACATTTTCTGAAAACAACTGATAATTCGTTTTGACTTGATGTTTTGTTAAGTACTAATTTTTTTACGCCGCAGTGCGCGATGCGAAAGTCTCACAAGGTTGGCGATTTATGGACAAAACGTCAATCTCGGACGGACTCGAACCCGTACTTGTGCTTTCCGGGCACCGGGCTCTATCCCTTACATTACCGTGACCCTGCTTAGTGGTCTAAGTGGGTCATACAATGAAACTGTACGAGTGGGCTCTTAACTCAGCTGGGGGAGCTTCCAGTTTCATGGAAAAGTTCGTCTCCATGGCCGGAAGCCATCTCATTGCTAGACAAGGGGTGAGAAATATCAATAAAAGCATAGATCATTTTACTAAACCTTTCTCGATACTGAGGTACCGGACCTCTCACCGCGTTCAGTGATCTGTAAGACACTCAGTAATGTTCCATGACACCTAATCTCACCTCTTAGTACAGACGTACCCTTCCGACCGCGCTTTTCGATTATCTCGAAGAAGCACAAACGACCTAGATCCTCTTTGAAGCTTTTTTTTTTGACTTTTTGACCTAGATGTTTCTCAAAACAAAATTCTATCGAGGAGCACTTCAAATCATGTTCACTAGCTTGGTCCTTCGTCTGTAACCCAACTTGAAAGAGCGTATAATTATTTTATGTTGAGGAGCTAGAAGTCCAAGCTCTCTATTCAAGCTCTGGAGCTGGAGTTTTTCATTTGGGAGCCTTATATACGACATGAACTCATTCTTTGCACTGGGCGCTCTCGGCCAAGTGTTCTTTGGGTCCAGTTGATAGTGATTTTCTTCACAATTCAAATGCCCATAGTTGTTTCAGCGGCAAAAGAGCCTCCTTCTGCATCATCCTCCATCAGTCCTGACATAAACGAGCTCGAGGAGGCTCTCAAGGAACTCGCACGCCTATCGAAAGAGGTCAAGGTCCGTTTTGATACCTATTTCACAGGGAAGATCACCAAACTATCAAGATTTCACGCAACGCAATGACTTCGGTTTTCACTGGAGCCTCGCCTTGGAAACAATTGTCCCAAGGGTCTCATACTCGTTTGACCTCATACCGGATATGCTCTCGAATTTGATCGTAGTGACGTTCATGGCAACTTCCTTCCGATTCATTGACATTATTGCTTTTCTAGGACGTTGCAATCTCTGATTCGGTTTCGTTTATTGGCGATTATCGCGACGGCATGAGCCCCATTGACGGAGCAGTCGAAAGAAAACGAAGAGGAAGACGTCGCAGGGTGAGTATGACCGCATTTCCAGGCTTCGAATAATGATTGCATGGCTGAAATTATTGCAGTGAGATGCGATCTTGCTTTTAAAAAAAAGAAACCTTCCGGATAAGTTGACCTGAAACCAGTGTTGCCAAGGCTCAAAGGACTGCTCATGTGCATTACCCAACACGTGTTGTGACCTATTTTAATCTCCCTCGAGAACTCGTGCCCTGCCCTATTCGGGAAGAGTATCGACAGTGAAATCGACTGCACAACAGTATTGGAGGCCGTCGAACGCCCGCTCCGATTCTCGCTGGAGAAAAGAGAGAACGAGCTTCCTCACTTCTGTTCGAGTAGAAGCATAGTCGTATGAATAATGTTCACAGTAACTTACAGGGACCTATGTAGAAAATGCTGCTGATTTCAGAGAATTAGGGAGTTTGAGATGAGGAAACGCTACTACATGGCTGCACTCTAGGGTTCTGGAGAAGGGACGCGACAGCACTGCTATGTAGGCTAGAAGTAGCCCATGGCACAACCAGACGATAAGTGAAATGCTGCACGCCTGCCTACTTGTGATCGGGGTTCTAGTGGAGTAGTTTTTGGAGTATTGAGCCTTATTAATCAGCTTACACAGCTTTGGATCTTTTCGCCACGATACATCACCACGCCACCTTCTCTGACTTTTAGCCACTATTCGGCAGTTTTCTTCTACAAAACTCCGATACTGCACTCCAATGTAGAGACCAGGTGGTAGAACTTCCTTACATTTCCAGACAGTTCGTGCTTCAGCGATTAGCTTCGAGGTCACCGTGCTTCAGTGCACCACTGCGATCTTGAACGGAAGTCCAATCCGAGGCGCATTCCTCAGACGGGATTGATTGATGCCCAGAAACTTTATCCTTTTTCTTCCCACTCCACCCTCCCTCAAATGGCTACAGTCTTCCAGGTAGTCATGTCCTACTTTTGACTCGCTTTCGCATGTTTCTATCATACATCGGTGAAAGAAAGCAGATTAGCAAAGCATTCCGTTAGCAGCTGTTTTTTCTTTACCCAACATAATGCGCTTGTTTTGTTTTCCTTCACTTTGTCGTCCAAAAATACACCTTGGGGGACAACTTGAGGCGCATGCATGTCATATTTTGTCGAATTCCCAAAAACGCTCATGTCCCGAACTGTCCCGAACTCGGCGAAGGAACTCAAAACGCGCGCTGTCGTCAATGGATTGAAGCAGAACGTCTACTACGATTTATGCAATTTACGAATGAACAGCTACACCTTCACGTTTGCTCTCGATCGAAGTCTCTTGACTATTGCTTCTGCACTAAACTAATGAATTTCGCTGAAGTAAATTATACCTGTTTTCTTGCGATTCAGATTTTGACGATGCCGACCGCGCACCCATAAGCCTCGCCTTGAGCACCTTTTTTGCGTCGTATATATGACGAGTGTTTGAAGGCGTTTAAATAGCTGCTTTCATAATCCGCGATTTGGCCCGCAAGCGCGCGAGCGAAGCGGGAGGCGGTGCTTGCTCCTTGTTTACAACTGAATTTTTGTCGATACTGCCGGCCTAGTAGTGCCCGGCCGGCGCGCTCGCTGTCTCGCGCCCTCGCACGCCAAATCGCGGACTATGAAAGCAGCCAGTGTGTCATCGGGTTTCTGTAAAACACATTCACGGGGCTCTAAAATCCGTCTTGTGTGTGTATCATCCAGCAGATACTTGTATAATGTCTATCGCTGCCTTGAAATTTTATTAAAAAGCAGCTTATAACCTTATGAATAGTTCGAAAAGTCCAAATGGAAAATCTTGACATCCTTATTCACTTATTCGCCGTAGGTAAAACTTAGCCTGCGAGTCTTATTGCCAGTTTGTTATAGGAAGGTTCCTTTCAACTTATCTTGATTATCAGAAGAAATGTTTGTGTTTCGCTATATTTCCATGCACCGGTGCAGCTGATTTGAGAAACTTTCGTCTTTTAGGGACACGGAAAAGGACGCCAAATCGACCCAGACCTTAGCAGAACATCGAGGAACACGAAGTCATGGTCCAGTAGGTTTTACCACTTCTGTGCTGTTTCGGTGTACCGGAATGCGATCACGGATTAAGGAAAAAAAACACCTCAAAATGAGATCCAGCGTTACTCGGGGATCTGAAGGGAATCCCTCCAAAAGACAGGACAAAGCATGGGAAAGTGTTTCGATATTTATCAGACATCGAATGAGTGAAAATGCCAATTTTCCTTGATGTGTTCAATGGCAGCGAATGGTAAACAGAGTAGTACGATGTCAAATCAATTGAGTGTTGAGTTTCAGCTGGATTAAAGATTTATACTTCAAGTAAGGTTATGAATTTCATTATAAGGGTAGCAGGTAGAAACTGATCAACCGATTGCAATGTCATGGAATCCCCTAATATGCTATGCGCAAGCAAGTGAAAGATGTCCATATAAGTATCTCTACGAAAGCTTCCAGAGGGTCCCTGGTAGAATCTAGATCACTATGAAACTTGACGATACGTTTTCTCCACCAATCTCCTTACGGAAGAATCTCTAGCCGGTTGGTGACGAAGCTTCATGGCCCAACGCAAGTGCCGAATAAATGAGTAATTCGCGGAACTAAAGTCGCCTGTCTTGCTCCAAGATGCACGACGCATGGATCTGGCGATTCTTATTCTGCTTCGTCGGGTCAGTTTACGCCTTCTGTCTCCTCTGTGGGTGCGGCTTGTACTCTGCAGCGGCTCAGGCCAAGGCTCGCGTTTGAGTGGCTGTGAAATATTCGGGAAGGGATTCGAGCCGCCTCATACAGCTATTTCTCTTGCCCGCTTTGGGCTGACCTGTTTACCCACCCGGAGTCTACGCAGCCCCCACCTCAGGTCCGACAAGCTACTCATGGATATCCATATGCTGAAAACAGTAATATGAATGAGACTTATTCCCCTAACCTAAAGGACCCCTCAATACGGACACGTTGGGCAGGACTGCTCAGCTGCCTAGGAGACGATGCTAAGATTTCAGAGCCATAACAGGCTGCTCAAAAGGAGAAGAACTAAATTGACGATCTGCACACTCATCATACAAGTCTGGAAGTTCAAGTACGACTTCATCGGAGTGACCGAGACGAGACAGCATGGTTCGTACACGTCGTTTTCGATTGTGAAAAATAACGGATCCATGGAACGAGCAACAGCAAAGGCGTCGGCTTTCTAGGTTCTTTATCATTGTGTACTTTGCCATGAACACAAATCCGGACGAAAGCCTGGCAATCCGAATCGGACTTTGCGATTGAGAAGATGTGGCTCAACCCTATTTCAAGGTCACTGCCGTGACTTCAACCGCTTTTATTGCAAAGTTTTACGTGGGATCGTACCATTGGATCCTGTTTCTCAATGCGTGCGTCTGAAAATCTGCAGGTCACCAAGAGACGTCTTTCCTAGAAGAAATTGGAGTTGATATGCCAGCGTAGAATCGCGCTCGCCACAAGAAATCATCAACTGGCGTCCGAACGGCAAAGCTATGCAGAGAAACGTAAGGGAAGAACTGAAGGAAGGAAAGGCAGCGGTCATGGGGAAAGCGGCCAAGTTCGGAAACTCGATTCCGACATTCGCGATCACAGGCCAAGATGACTTGCCTTCGTCGCTCTGACCCATCAGTTACTGTTACTGCATCTCGAATTGCAATGGAGAAGGTCATCCTAAGCTCTACTCGGATTTCTTCGGCAGCCACGCTTAACTGCCTATCTACCATTTTATCAGGACGCGTATGTCGTTGTCGAAAGATTTGAATTCCCAATGGAAGGATACGGAGAGTCGCTGCGGAACCACTGCCGCAGTCTGCGGGAATTCTTGGGCAAATTCCTCTACCCGGGCATCGAAAAGCCTCCCAACAGCTCTAGCTAGGCTCTTCTAGTGGTACCTATCGGAATCGAAACAAACTAGCAAGGCTGTACCGCTGTATGATTAAGAAGATGCAGACGATATTGCCTATGTCCACCAGCCTGCTTTCTGTTATCATAAACTTTTCACACAAGTCATCCTCAATGGGCTTGGCCGTTACTGGAAGAAGGACAGCTATACGAGCTAGCGGGGTTCTGGAGAGGGTTGGGTACAATCGATCACATGCACACAACCGAAGTCTTTAGGTTTCGTTAAAGCACAAGGCGATGTTACGTCTGACGTTCATAAATTTAGAGAATGTCAATGTCGTCATCAACGTGGGAAGAGCGTGTCATGTTTTACTTCTTACCAGCAATTTCTTATTGCCACTTGCGACAACATCATGCGTCATCTGGAATGAGAAGACATGAAATGAGGACGGACACTTCTTACATTATCTCCGCTCTGCACACACCGTCGCGCTTATACTAATACACTGCATCGTCCAGTCACGACGAGTGTTGGCTAAATTCTACATTACTACTTCGGAAATATCGGCTCACGACTGAATCTCGCCAAGACATTCTACACAAGAAAGGGATTGTTACTTGGTGTTCCTTTTACGCTTAATTGATACTCCTTTTACGCTTAATAGAAAAAGTTTCCTAAAATTCAAGTAATGTGTATCGATGGCGAGAAGTCAGCATGATGAACGATCTAGCTCAGGAGCTGAACAGAAGGGAACGCGCGTATCAAAAATATCGGGGGAGTGTTGAAGAATATAAATTACTCTACACTCACCTTTCCGACATTGCGGTTCATCACGCTTCGAAATACCCCTTGGAAAACTGAAGTGTATTGAAGAAGAATCAACACTCAGTCTTCAGTCGTTCAACGCGCAGTGGAATGAACGATGCTCAGAATTTTTCTATGCACGCCAATGCAGAAGAGAATCCGATGTTCAAAGCTCCGTCAAAAAAGATTAAAGACGCTAAGGAATCGAAGTTCAGGTATGCCGTACACGTAACGAGATATTGTGATGCCCGTTGGACCAGGGCGTTTACTAACTGGACCACTCAGGACCATGATGGTCAGTTCTTCACGGAAGAATTGAACGCATTTCAATTTAAACGGAAGGGTTGCTATGCTTAGGGTCCTTCGGGCCGTTCGGCCCTAGGAGACAGGCGAAACCTGTTATTCACCTGATATGAGAGGAATATGCTCCGTGAACTACGTGAGTGAGAGGTTTTCCGGTATTGTTATGCTCTTCTCTGGACTTATGATTTTTTGCAGCTCTGTAACCGAGTTAAAGCAGTGAATTGAGCTCAAACAAAAATACCACACTAACTCGAAATCTCTAAAATTTTCTAATAAAATTGATAAAAAATTCCATCATCGTCTCTCATTTTTGGAAACAAAATCAGAACATCAAACCAATGTCCTCGATTTTTTCAAAGCGCAACACATTTCCGCGCAGGTGTAATGTTTTTGAACTCTGGACATGCTTGTCTTTTTGTCGCAATAAAAGCGCAAGTGCATTTCATTAGGCCAGGAATCCTTTTTTCAGAAAAGATCCCTTCTTCGTCGCCTCCAGACGTCGATGTCGAACGCATTGCGCGTGAGCTCGAGGAGTCCTCACAACGTTTGATCGAACAGATTACTAAGACAGGGTCGGATAACGGGTACGATACTTCTTTTTAACACGATTCTACCGGAAGAAGTGTTAGAACTTTCTGCAGAGACTAACAGTGCTATCCCTTTCCTAATTTTACCACAAGAAATTTTTCTGCTATTGCCTATTGTTTCAAAGGTGAGTTCAGAAAATACCTGATCTTATTTCCCAAGTTTCTCAAGGTTTGTGAGTTATGGCCAAAACTTCGGCCTCGGACGGGACTCTGACCCGTACATGCGCTACGCGGGCACCCTGCTTTTATCCACTGCACTGCCGCCGAGACCCCGCTTGCTCTCGTCTCCTTATTGGTTTATGTGTCCAATGCTTATCAGCCCTCACCCGTACAAAGTGTTGAGCCGAAAATTACTTTTTCTAAAAGTTCGTGGATAGGTTTGCACCAACCGTAAGTTCATATTTCTTGATATTGAGATAGATGAACATAAGACCAGTATCTCTGATCGATCGTCACCTCACATTTTGTTTGGCAGGACGTGCGAAAAATTGTTTACTAGATTGCTAAACGTTCACATGAAAACCCATCGGGTGTTTTCGAAACTGTAACTTGCAAAAAAGTAAATAGTGAAAACAGAAACGCTGTGATGAAGATGCCAATTGTCAACTTGACAAGATGATGGTTTCCTCAAATTATGAGTGACGGTATAGAGCGAAAGGCATCGAAAAGCATCCTCCGGATTCTGCAGAAATTCTGTGGACAATAAATTTAATTTCACGGCATAACCTTATTTGAATGCACAAAATTTCACCTGCCACATATACAACGCATGGAAAAGGGGCTCTGAGCAAGGACACGAAGCGGGTATTGGAGTAGCTAAGAGGTCACTTGGTGCAGTTTTGAAAATGGCGCTCAAACCATGCTGGCTCCAATGCTAGAGATACAAAAGGCGCATAACTGAAGGCGCTACGCAGCCGCACGGAGGGGGCGGAAGATGCTCCTTGATGCCTTCCACTCTGTAGCATTCGTCGAAAATTACTTTGTTTACCGCGATCTGATTTAGAAATTAGCTCTTCTACATTTTTGATTTCGATCTTTTTCTTTCAAGGGGTCGTGAAGGCACAATCCACGGTAGAAAGCATTTCTGAGGTTTTCTACGCAGGCGAATTGCTGGCCTCCAAGGATAGTTATAGGCCGTTGTCGGATCGAAGTCCGATCCTGAATTGGGCACAAGGAAGGTTTCACCAAATACTCCCAATTTATAGCACATCCAGAAAGAACCGTGTTTGACGACTTCTCGAAGCTACATCCTTCACAGCGGAGCAAAATTTTGACAGCAAAGCAGCTGATCCCAGTCCTTGAACCATGACGTTGGTGGGAAGCAGGTTTTGACATTTTTTGCCTATAGCAAGCTCCTTACGTTGTTATAGTTACGATTGAAATATCGTTAGAATACCTTTTCCATACCACTCCCGTCTCCGTAAAATCGACAGATCCCTGGTTCACTACCACTACTACCACAACTATTTTAACAATCATTATAATATTTCCCCAGTTTTAGTCATTTTCACGCGCTTTCTTCGCCACCGATCGTACTAGTCTGCGACAACACTTCTTTTGTCTGTGACTCGAAACAATCGAATAGCCGAGAATACGATTCATCTTTCCTCAGAATATGGCAATAGTTCCTGCTTTTCTTATCAAAGCATGAGAGATTTTACGAAGTACAGACCCGCGCACGATTTCGCAGCTTTCGGAAGCGCGGGAATCGTTAACTTTCATAACTGTTCTCCGTCCGTTGGTTTATTTCAGCAACCTACAATTAATATCCTGCTATACATAAGCGCTAAGTGTGCCTTTTGGTTTGTCTTTGTGTTTTTTGTGTATGATGTGTATATGTGTGTGTCTATTGTATGTGTGTATGTCTGTCTGTTCACCGAAAATTCATAACTCATGTTCCCGTGGACCTGAGACGTTAAAATTTGGCAGGAGCGCAGCTGCCAGGATGGAAACACTGATACTACGCGGTAGGTTGGACTCCACCAATAGAGAGGCGGAGCGTGCGAATCCGTGTTTCAAGGAATTTCGTAACTCTTGTTCCATTCAACCTACTCTAACTTGGTAGGCGCACGGGGACGGGATGAGAGGAGCTGATGTTAAGTGGCCAAAATGGACTGCGTTGCCAGCGTGGTGGGTGCGCGTCAATAGTGAATTAGCATCAGAAGCGTTCGAATTTGGTACGAGTACGAGCCACAGGATTACGACACTGATGATGGCGGGGGAGGGGGGAGGAGAAAGGGGAGGGGCATAAGGAGGACTGAGGGAGCAAGGCTTGCGTGAGATGATCTCAATCCGTATAAAATACGCAGTCAAGTAAGATCAAGAAGGATTAAGAAGAGTATGAAGCAAGTTACTCGAACGCAGAAGACTTGAACGAGGCTTCACTCATGACTTGCGGGGCACGCCGGCAGTGTCTCATTGTGTGTGTTTCACCGAAGTTAATGACTCCAGATATCTTAGACTGGAGCGTCCAAAATTGAAAAAATGCAGGCGGGATATCCCCGTCTGCATTCTTTCAAATACAGCTTTATTACGAAAAAGAGGCCAGCGTGAGCCGAGCGATCCGACTTTTTTCGTCCGTCAAAACACACCAAACGTTTTGTTTTTCGTATAAGGTAGTTGGCTGCATAAGATTGTTTTATAGAACATGACCGTTAGAGAGAGTTCAAGCAAGGCAACAATAAAATCGACTCACCACGACGATCCTTGGAAAGTTGCTTCCTCCATGGACTATAACTCTTTTGAGTGTTTTCTGAGCGGACCAACTGATAAGGTTCTCGAAAAATACAACGTGCTATGTTTGGCTGTTGGTGTGCGTTGTGTGTGTGTAAAGCAGGACTTCGCTTGGCGGGCACGGCGCGCACGAAGTGTGTCAGCAAGTGTATAAGTGTGTGTATATGTGTATGTGTTTGTGTGTCTGTGTGTGTGTGTGCGTGTGTGTGTTTTGACCGGGAATTCATATGGGAACACTTATAATAGGTGGCTCCGTCGAAGAAACCGTGAAACGAGCGTAATCTCAGCATACTTTCCCTGTCATATTGAAGAAAAGAGGGGAATGAACCGATTTACTAAAAACAAGAGAGTTGAGCAGAACTGCGCTCATGACAGGACGAAGAGTGTTAGGTGTGTGCGTGTGTGTGCGTGTGTTTGCCGAAAAATTTATTCCCTGTTCTACAGTACTAAAATCGGAAGGTTCGTAGACGACAGCTTACTTTATGGAAGATTTTACGAGATGGAAGAGCGCCCGGTATATGCCAGGCGATGCGACTGGTGGCATATAAGCCATTAAGAAGGCGACGGCCGGCGGGATAGTGCAAGAGATAAGAGCACGGTGCCCGGTTAGCACAAGTTGTGAAGTCGAAGTTGTGTCCATGACTACTCTGCGACCTTGTCCAATTGGTATTTTAGTACTTGAACTTCGCATCTCAAAGAGAAACACAAAGTCGCTGCAAAAGAGTCAATCGCGGGGTATTTGCGCCATGAAACATACTATGTGAGAGGTGTGTTTCTTGTAATGTTGTTATCTCCACACTCGTTGCAATAGGATCACGCCAAAATAAGAGGAATCAGGTGGAGGTATTAAAAGGATAACACAAGTTATCATTCCAAAAAAAAAGGGGCGAAGTGCTTCGTGTTGGCTAACGCTGTTCTCGGATGTGCACGAATTTAGCCAAACAGAGGGAGCACTCAACGATTTTCTTCCTAGATCAGAAACATGAAGGAGTTATCATACCAAATCTACAGCCATTTTTTTATTCGGATTTCGTGTGCACAATACTATTGCTTTTCCATGCGTTGGTTATAAAATAGATTTTTTGCCGTCGAAAAGATTGTCGTGATCATTCTGCCATGCTGAGCATCTTCTGCGACAATATCTTATTTTCACAAGGTTGGCGATTTGTGGGCAAAACTCCAGTCTCGGACGGGACTTGAACCCGTACTTGTCCTTTCCGGGGACCGTGCTCTTATCCCTTACACTACCGAGACCCCGCTTGCCCTCGCCTTCTTAATGGCTTATATGCCATAGCTTATCAGCACTCACACGTACAACGTGTTGAGCCGGTCGGCCAATATCAGCACAGAACCGATAAGCTGTAAGCTTTACATGATATAACTTGCTTTGACTTGATGTTTTGTTAACTGCTGTTTTAACGCCGCAGTGCGCGAAGCGAAAGTCTCTATATCATGTAAAGCTTACAGCTTATCGGTTCTGTGCTGATATTGGCCGACCGGCTCAACACGTTGTACGTGTGAGTGCTGATAAGCTATGGCATATAAGCCATTAAGAAGGCGAGGGCAAGCGGGGTCTCGGTAGTGTAAGGGATAAGAGCACGGTCCCCGGAAAGGACAAGTACGGGTTCAAGTCCCGTCCGAGACTGGAGTTTTGCCCACAAATCGCCAACCTTGTGAGACTTTCGCTTCGCGCACTGCGGCGTTAAAACAGCAGTTAACAAAACATCAAGTCAAAGCAAGTTATATCATGTAAAGCTTACAGCTTATCGGTTCTGTGCTGATATTGGCCGACCGGCCCAACACGTTGTACGTGTGAGTGCTGATAAGCTATGGCATATAAGCCATTAAGAAGGCGAGGGCAAGCGGGGTCTCGGTAGTGTAAGGGATAAGAGCACGGTCCCCGGAAAGGACAAGTACGGGTTCAAGTCCCGTCCGAGACTGGAGTTTTGCCCACAAATCGCCAACCTTGTGAGACTTTCGCTTCGCGCACTGCGGCGTTAAAACAGCAGTTAACAAAACATCAAGTCAAAGCAAGTAATATCTTATTTTGTTTCCAACTAGTCGAACGATCCAAGCAGGTTTCGGCCTTCATAGCGACATCGGAGGTAAGGGAGGGTCAATATACCGTGTAGAAGTCCTCAACTCCTCATTTTTTCTCTAGCTTCAACAGTTTTTCTCAGTCAAACTGTTCAACTTCTTTGCGTTACATAAGTGAGCTGACCTTATGTTATGACCTTCTTCTTGACCATCTTTGCCTCTTGACTTCAGAGACGCAGAGATTGTCCAACCAGTTGCCGCAAAACGGTTGCCATGGCACAGAGTAGTATTTATGTATTCTTCAATTTTGCAATCTTATCGATCTGAATAGGGCATGAAAGTGAGAATATCACACTTTGTTTCGACACCAAATTGAACCTCACTTTATGATAACCCCTTTTGAGTGATGGTTTTTCTACCCGAAGATCGTGTTTCTATCCGAAATTCACGGAAAGTGGCAGTCGTTTCGCAATTACCTATCCGCGATTATCGTATTCTTCCAAAGGATTGCAAATCTTATCATTTATGATGGTGTGGAATTCACAGTGGAAGATCGGCTGCAAAAGCGTTCGGGTCACGGATACCACACCGCTGCTTTTCCACCTGTACCCTTTCCTTTCCCCTTATTACACTCCTTAGAAACTGTTTGTTCATTATACGCATGTTGAGATCTTGGGCGGGTCCATCCGATGTTCACAGGCACAGTTCACGATAATTTTGACGTACCCCTTTTCAGTCAAAAGCGGAAGTGTAGGGTAGGAATAGTGAGGAAGAAAGCGAAAAAATTCGCCGATTTCGCGAAAATAAGGCTTTTCAAATGTGGGGATAATAGACGTTTGGCAAGATTATCATGACGGAAATCAACATGGGAAGGATATTCGGACGAGATCTCAGATGTTGCAACTGCGCAAAGAACTGACTGCATCAAGCCAGAACTGTACAGAACTGCCTTTCGCAGTCGCCATGGGTCATTGCAAGTTGTTTGAACCTCCTACATGGATTCCCTTGTGATCGGTGAACCTCTACAATGCCGGTGAACTCGTCCGAGGATGCACACGGTACAATCTTTTAGTTTTTATAACACCCTATCTAGGCAGTTTTCAGGTATGTTAGCGCCACATACGGTATACGGGGGTGCTTCGAATTCGTTCTAGCGAGATATCTCAAATGTCATTTTTATCGTGAACTGTGCCATTAGTTAGTGATTCATTTCGTACTAAAGAAATGAGATACAAGTCGAACATATTGATATTATCTGGTCATATTGCTTAGGAAACTATAGTATCTATTCTGCGGCAGCACAACCACTTCTCAACTAGTCACTGTGATTCGATTGAAAGTTTGTTTCCATCTAATCAAAACATTGATTCAGAGTGCACTCCCCACTTGTCGCACAATGTACAGCGATCGAATGCAACTTCGAGAAAGGTTTGTTACCTTCGACCTTACAATTAGATGTCTGATTGCAGAAGGTTTGATTCCCCTTTCCGAAAACCACCAAAAATTAACAAATTGAATCTAAACTAACTAAACTAAAACTAAAAGTGCTGAATTAATTAGACTATTTTGTCAAAATTACTCGTGTCATAAGCCAGAAGTTTGAGAAAACTCCTGCCTGTTTCGAAAACATGATTCCTTCGTAGGTTCTTTTGAGAGCTATCATGCTCTTCACGAGTCCGTGTTACGAGCTGCACCCTACCGTAGCTCCTCAACCACGCTTATTACTGCGCAAAAATAAATCTGCTAAGTTTATATTCCAGTGATTAGGAAAATCATTTGGAGAAACGTAAAACATAAACGAGATCACGCTACATGAACAGGAAATGATAATCCCACAGAATTTGAGAAAAGCGCACTCGTTGAACAGATTTTGCAGTGAGACGTGCTGAGAAGTANAAATCTGAATCTCGTGTAAAGTTTCTCACTCTTTCAGTGTTCGCAAAGGATTCAGGTAAATCATTGCGCAGACGACGCCAACTTTTGTGGTTACGTGGCCTACATACCTTCCAATACCTTCCATCCTAATCAGTCAAAATAAAACATCGCCTGGAGCAGACGAGGCGTCGATTAGTTCCATCTCGCAATGCACGATACCATGCTTCGGAAACAAACTGCAATGCTCATTCAAAATGGCAATAAAATGGCTTCCGAATTTCCTACTGGGATGAAATTGTGGTCCCTGAAGATGCCACATGTGACATGTTCGGCCGATAACTCAAAGCATTTCCTGTTGCCTTGAAATGAAACCTTGCGCAAATATTTAACGACCCTTCCTCGAACTTCAAAATCCTCGTAAAGGAAGCTCTGTTTCCTATTCTCCCCTCGTTACTACCCTGCATTGTTCTGCGGTGACTCTACTTTTACGACACCAATTCACTCCGGCATCTTTTTCTCATGTTTTGGACTCCCCGAAACACGTTGAACCCCCACACGGTTCAGGTTACTGTCAATTGAATTCAGGTGATCTATGTGGCTTCGTGACTTCGATGCCGAGCAGAGTCCGGAATCATCGTAATAAGAGAGCTGTAAGTTTCTAGACAGTTTCATAATTGTACTCTCTTCAACATGCTCCAGCTAAAAAATTGTAGTGGTTTATTCAGTACAAGTTGGATCGCTCTATTAGCGTCGGGTTTCCTCCTTCTCACGACAAAGTCGTGATAACCGGCTAATCTGGCACTCCTTTAGGATAAATGATACTTTTTTAAACACGAAATTTAACACATGACTAACAGGGCAGTGCGAAGGGTATTAAGTATGTGCCGATGCTCTCGCCTAATTAGAGATCTTAATCTGTGGCTCTTCATCTTGAAATTGATTACCAATGAGAGATTCAACTATTAGGTGGAACACTTTAGAGGGTGGTGTGGGATGTGAAGGGACCGAAGGTGATTGGTGACAAGGGCTGATAATAAGCGAGTAAGGGCCTAGAAGGCTAGAGCCACTAGGTTTGTAACTCCATTCGTGTGAACAGTGTCATCCAACTGTTAATATGTAAGACCTAATACCTCTCGTCTTCTACGGCTCGTTATCAGTCTCTAACAGCTGCTATCAATCCCTATCACCGAACATCTAAGGTCCTTTCAGGGATTTTTGTCAGCTCCTTTCAGTTGTTACCAACTCCTATCAATTATCATCATTGCTCATATCGTGCCGTCTGTACCTGTACTTAAAGGCACCGTTAACATGATTTTGGGTAATCCAAATTATAGTGAAAAACGAAAGACAAGATCGAAACTAGTGCGACTGAGGTGAAGAAACTGCGTGCATCGAAGTTTTCACAGTGAAAAAGGGCCTCGAAAAAACGTTAAAAAGGGGTCTGGACGTGAATGAAACCAGAAAAATGGAGAAGGTGGGGCGCCCGGACGAGCTAAACAGTGCGTTACACTGCGCGCGTGTGGGTCCTGGTGCGAAGAACAGACAATGGTAATCCACAATTCATTCACTTATAAGCATAAATAAACAAAAAAACCTTAGTAACAGCAAAAGTAGCTCACCTTTTTCAGCCTCTAGGAGTAGGAATTCAAATGAGGGATCGCGGCAGCAAAAAGAAAAACAGGAAAGAAGAATGGGAGAAAAACATCGCCTCATAACACGGCGGTTAGCTTTTTGTGCGTGGGTCCTAGAACGAATAATAGCAATCTGTTTTGTCTCGACACTCGTCTAACGTGACACCGATCAAGGGGCGGAGGGCGACCGTGGATATCTCTCCGGCCCCTTATTGTGCCCTATCCAGCCGTTTTCCGACCTCATTCCTGTACGAATGGTACCAGAGGGGGCTTCGAATTCAAACCAT